>PVKP010044625.1:0-16610 GCA_004027715.1 Plecturocebus donacophilus | reverse complement strand
AAAGCAGAAACTGGACCCCTTCCTGACACCTTACACTAAAATTAACTCCAGATGGATTAAAGACTTAAACATAAGACCTAACACCATAAAAACCCTAGAAGAAAACCTAGGCAAAACCATTCAGGACATAGGCATAGGCAAGGACTTCATGACTAAAACACCAAAAGCAATGGCAACAAAAGCCAAAATAGACAAATGGGATCTAATTAAATTCCACAGCTTCTGCACAGCAAAATAAACAATCATTAGAGTGAATCAGCAACCAACAGAATGGGAAAAAATTTTTGCAATCTACCCATCTGACAAAGGGCTAATATCCATAATATACAAAGAACTAAAACAGATTTACAAGACAAAAACAAACCCATTCAAAAGTGGGCAAAGGACATGAACAGACACTTCAAAAGAAGACATATATGAGGCCAACAAACATATGAAAAAATACTTATCACTGGTTATTAGAGAAATGCAAATTAAAACCACATTGAGATACCATCTCACGCCACTTAGAATGGTGATCATTAAAAAAGTGTGTGGGGCAGAACTACTGGAGAGACAGCAGGGGGTGGGGAGTTGGGGAAGGATAATATGATGAGAAATGCCAGATATAGGTGATTGGGAGGAAGGCAGCAAACCACATTGCCATGTATGTACCTATGCAGCAATCTTCCATGTTCTTCACATGTACCCCAAAACCTAAAATGCAATAAAATATATATATATATATTTTTAAAAATCTGAAGACAACAGATGTTGGAGAGGATATGGAGAAATAGGAACACTTTTACACTGCTGGTGAGAGTGTAAATTCGTTTAACCATTGTGGAAGACAGTGTGGCGATTCCTCAAGGACCTAGAAATAGAAATTCCATTTGACCCAGCAATCCCATTACTGGGTATATATCCAAAGGATTATAAATCATTCTATTATAAAGACACATGCACACGTATGTTCATTGCAGCACTGTTTACAATAGCAAGGACCTGGAACCAACCCAAATGCCCATAGATGATAGACTGAACAGGGAAAATGTGGCACATATACACCATGGAATACTATGCAGTCATAAAAAACAATGAGTTCGTGTCTTTTGTAGGGACATGGATGAATCTGGAAACCATCATTCTCAGCAAACTGACACAAAAAATCAAACACCGCATGTTCTCACTCATAGGCAGGTGTTGAACAATGAGAACACATGGACAGAGGGAGGGGAGCATCACACACTGGGGTCTGTTGGGGGTGACTAGGGGAGGGACAGAGCGGGTGTAGGGAGTTGGGGAGGGATAACATGGGGAGACATGGCAGATATAGGTGATGGGGATGGAGGCAGCAAACCACACTGCCATGTATGTACCTATGCAACAATCCTGCATGTTCTGTACATGTATCCCAGAACCTAAAGTGCAATATATATATATATACGTGTGTGTAGGTGTGCATGTGTGTGTGTGTGTGTGTATAATATGTATATGATATATAATATAATATTGTATATATTATATAATATTATACATATTATATATATATATATATATATATATATATATGAACTATATAGAAAAGGAGATCAGGTAATGAGAAGGGATTGTGACCACTAGGAAGGGAGGTGTGGGCAGGGGGTCGGAGAAGTTCTCTGGACGACATAATGACATTTCAGCTCAGACCGTAATGACGACACATCATCAGCTATGTGAGTATCTGTATCAAGTCAAAATGGCCAGGATTGAGAATCCCAGACTGCAATCCCCAGTCCAGTCAGCCCAGGCTTCCAGTCACATCAGGTCAGCAAAATGAGGTCAAAGTTTTCACACCTACCCACACTTTGACAAAGGAAACTAACTCAGGAGCCCTCAAAGCCTTGATCAGCAGTTTTTATTTGTTTTTTCCTTTCAAACACACCAGGTCTCATTCTAGCAAAATAGCATAATATGAACAGCTTCATTATTTCATTCACTAAATTATGCTATATTAAAATTTTAATCGGCAAACATAATGTTGGTAAAACGAGTACATCTATATGCTGCTGTTGCCAGTGTAAACTGTCAAACAATTTTTTTGCAAAAGAAATATTGCAACACAAAGAAAAATCCATAAAGATGCTCATATTCTTGGCCTCCCAACTCTACCCCCAGGGAATTTATCCTAAGGAAATAATCTGTTTCAATAGAATAAAATGTTCTCTCTAGAAGAACTCCATGGAGGTGTTAATTGTTATATACACAAAGGAAAGAAAAAACAAAAGCACCTGGAATGATCCAAATGACTGCAAATGGGGGGTTTTAACAAAATAGGATAATTCATTTGATGAAATATCACACCACCATTAAGCATCATAACAAAGATTACAAAGTTCCTAAATGAAATGGCATATCCAGCTTGAGAGAAGCAGAAGACAATGTGCATATTTTAATGGAAAGCATGTAAACAATATCTCAAGGTGAACAAGAACAAGAAAATTGAAAAGAATTGCATCAAGGCCAGTGGGGTGAGGAATTATCTATTTCAAATGTCCTTCCAAAATATTGTCAGTGTACTGAGTTTTCATTTAAAAAAATAAAATCCCTCAGAAACAATAGTATGAGGACGCTGCAATAGCATGCCACCCAAACACAAGGACATTTGCTCATTTTAACTTTAAATACAAAATAAAGCCAAATTTGAAGATGCCTTCTGTGTTATAGATTCCACAGTCTTTCACGTATGGCTCCTGTATGTAAGACTCAACTTTGAATAGCAATGCAATGTTGCATGATTTTACAACAGTTTCTCCTGTTTGGAGAGTTTGTCTTGAGGGAGGGAGGGCAGAGTGACTAGAAATTAATCTCTTCTTTTACTAAAGGTGGGGGAGGATCAGCAGATGCAGAAAAGGGCTTTAAATCCGGACTCCCATGGTGGTAGAGGCATAGGCTGGGGGTACTCACCTTTCACGATCAGCTCCGCGTAGTTGGATACACCAGACCCACCGTCAGAGCGGATCACACAGCGGTACTTGCTGACGCTCCGCTGGGCGGTGTCTGCCACACTCACTGTGGCTGAAAAGCGCCTGTGGTTGACCACACGGGTGACCATCAGGGCCGTGTCCCTGCCATTCCATTGCTGCAGAACAGAGGAAGAGAGGGAGAGGAGGAATCATAGCATCACAGGCTTCCAAGTGACTCCCAGCATGAATGTCCACCCATCCTCACACCCCTGTGGCTCAGGACTTTCGACTGTAAGAAGGGACTTCCAGCCAGGCACAGTGGCTCATGCCTGTAAACCCAGTGCTCTGCAAGGGCTGAGGCAGGAGGATCACTTGAGGCCAGGAGTTTGAGACCAGCCTGGGCACCAAGCAAGGCCCTGCCTCTACGAAAAATTTTTCAAAATAGGCATGGTGGCATTCACCTTCAGTCAGATCAGAATCACCTTCAGATAGTCTGGAGGGTGAGGAGGAAGGATCGCCTGAGCCCAAGAACTCAAGGTAGCAATGAGCCATGATCAAGCCACTGCACTACAACCTGGGTGACAGAGCAAGACCCTGCCTCTAAAAAAGGGGAAAAAAAAGGGCAAGAGTTTTCACGGCTAGTTTGTGCCAAAGATCTGATTCGAGAATAAGCTTTGCTAGTGAGCTGATTCGAGGGCAGAGGCCTGCCTGGTGGTAAGAAGAGACGGAAAAGGCTTCTCCTAAACGCCTTGGCTCAGCCTTCATTTGGGGCTGGCATGTAGCCCCTTAACCTTCCTTCCAATTTTCCTTTTTCCCTTAAGCAGAACCCATAGCATTCTTTCAGACAAACTTCAGCAGACTTAGTGAAAACCCAGCCCAAATAGAATAAAGACAGCCTGGCTCCCAGGCATATGGCTGGTACCCTACTACCCCACCTGCGTTAAGCCCCACCTGCATTAAGCTATCACAAGTAGGGAGAGGATGGGGCCTTTCCAACACCTCTCTTCTTTGGCACATGCTCTTTCCTGTGCCTGAAAGGTCCAGTCTCCCTGGGGACACCCCCTCTTCCATAAAAACCCACGTTCAGTTCACAGCCATCTCTGGTCAGTTCTTACGACTGTCACCCCACTTTTGGAAGCTTACCCAGCCCTCACGCATGATGCAAACTTTCCATATATGTTTTCCTACAAGTGCTGCCCACTTTACACTGAAGCCAGGACTTGCCTCTGTTCATCTTTAGAAGCTTGTCTGAAAGCCCCCCAAGTTGGCAGACATTTCCAGAATCAAGGTGAACACACACAGGCTTTTGTACACAGCATCCTGAGCTTCAGGTGGGATATCCTGAGTCTGAATGAACCCCTTTCACAGGTGCAAGTTACAAGGACTGGTAAGGCACAGGCACGTCAATGCAGTTTCAGTGGATGTTTATTAAGGTTCTTAACTGGACGTTTATCTAGTGTGCGCCAGCCGCTGAGCTATGTATTTGTGTATAAATCTTCACTGTGTCTTCACAGCCTTGTTTGGGGGGTATATGACTGCAGCTCTTCTCAGAAGAAAAATCCAAACGTCCAACAGTTTAACTAAATGTGTAGAGTGCCTGAGTCCCTTATCCAGGTTTTCCAATTTCAAGTCAAGCACTCTTTTTACTAAGACCTTATTGTCAGTGCCTGCTTTAACTTAAAAACGTTTTTCTCAAAAAAGTGAAACTGACTACTTTAATTGTCTGGACTTAGGGAAACCTTATGACTTATGATTCTTATGCCCCAAGTCTCCCTGTCTCCCAAGATGTGATCTTCATCATTTTCTGCACCAGGTACACAGGTTCCCCATGTGCAAAACCTACTTTCATCTGTGTCATCTTCCCTCACCCTCTACAGTGATCTCTCAGGATGGGGGTACAGGGGCAGATAGAGCCACACTGCTCAGCCCTATGGCAGCAAATGAGGGGAGGCCAATACCATGGGAAGGCAGAGATCACGAAGGCTAGAAACCCAGGGTAACCTAGGCCCCCATCAAAGGGCAGCTAAGACAGACTTGCTCCAGGATAGACAGGAAAATTGTGGTTAATATTTTGCTGCTTCTTTTTACTTTTTGGCATTCTTCAGACTTTCTGTCTCAAACATGTATTTCCCTTATACTTGAAAATAAAAAAAATAAATGGTATTGTTAAAAAGCCATGGCAGAACGAGAGTTAGCCATTACTCCCTCCCATGCCATAAACTAACCAAGAGGTGGAATAGTTAGTCCACATCAGAGCAACATACATGGGGCTCTAAGAGGAGAATCTGAAGCCAAATGCCAGCTCTGCAGCTTCCAAGCTGTGCAACCTGGGGCAGGCAATTTCACTTCTCTGAGATGAAAAGTTTCTATTTGCTTGCCCAAATAAAAACCAGTACGAGGTAATGGAAGGGGAGAAAAGTCACCAGGGCTGAAATGGCCAATCGCCTGCCTCATGCCTTGAGGTATCTTTGCAGGAGATGGTACAACTTGGGCCTCATTATGAAAACCTACAAGACACCACATGCAATGCCCATTCCCAAAGTAGTGCAGGGAAGAAGGAGGGAAAATTCTGGCAAACACCAGGAATGTGTCCTGATTTGGAAAACAGGCCACTAAATGAATGGGAGGGCCTTGGAAGAAATGGGGTCATCAAAAGGAGCCCATCTTCCCCACTGCTGAGCAAGGTACTTCAGGGCCACCATGGTGGATAAGGATGAGTGAGTGGTGAGGCTTTGGGTCAGTATTTCCTAACCTGAGTTGTTTATAACATCATAAACACTTTTCTTTATTAACCTAATAACAGCTAAACACTATTATGTGCTAAGTGTTTTAGATGCTTTCTCATTTGTTCCACATGAAAAATAAGGTAGGCATACTTCTTAACCGCTCTCATATGTAAGAGGAAACTAAAGCTCAGAGAAGTGAAATCATCTGCCCAAGGCTGCACAGCTCGGAAGCTGCAGAGCTGGCATCTGGCTTCAGATTCTGCTCTTACAACCCAAAGCAGGCTGCTCCAATGTGAATTAACTAATCCCAGCCACTTACCTCTTAAAGCGCCCCAATTTCCCAGTGTGGGAGAGTATGAGAAGCAGGTATGATGCTAGCTATTTGCTACCAATTTATTAGCTGAGCAATAAAAGGGCCGAGGGATGTAGTAACATTGCATAAGAAGTAGAAAGAAATAAGCAAAATGTGCATGCTCACCCAAAGCCCATGAAACACAGAGCTATGCCTTGGATGTCCAACTTCTGAACAGCCAAGAAATCTGGGAGATTAAAAAGGAGAGACTGAGAGTGATACCAACACATGGGCTCCACAGAACATGAGCTAAGAGCTGAGGTGACAAGGAAAACTACTAAGAGAGAAGATAAACCTCCCTCGAGCCAAGGGAAGAACTGAGGAAAACAAACAATGCCATTTGCAGATGTCAACATGGCTTTAGAATTAAAGAGCAGGATCAGTGTTGCAGAAAACCAACAACCTGGAGGAATGGCCTGAAAAAATAACCCAGATGGTAAAGAAAGCAAAGATAAAGTGGAGAGAGGCAAACTGATCAAGAAAATGAGCAACAGACAACTAACAACCCTGTAAGTAACTGGAGCTCCCACAGAAGAGAACACAAAGAATGGAATGAAATCTGATCCCAAGGTAAAGAAGGTCACTTTTCTGGACTAAACTGAGACCTGACTTTTCAGACTGAATGGCTCACCATCTATTTGACAAAATTTACAAAAAACAAAATAACCGATGTTTATAAAAATATTAAGAATAAAGAAATATATAGAAATCTAGCAAAAAAAATGTGCAAAAATACAAGCCCATCTGGTATAAAACTCCTCATATGCAATTGTTTCTAAATCCAAGGTGACCTCTCCTGGACGTGACTGGCTCACCAGTGGTCACAGGTGAGCTTCTAGGAGTTTCCTGTTACCTAGCTGCCTGTAAGAAGACAGGGATGGAGCTAAAGAAAGACAGGATAGGGACTACTGATAAAGCTAATCAAGGCAAATCCTCAGTTTGTGCAACCTTGAGTGGGTGATTTCATTTCTTTGAGCTTCAGTTTCATCATCTACAAAACAGATTTGAAAATGGTGCCCACTATATAAAGTTATTGTGAGGAATCAATGAGAAGGCGTGTAAAACAGCACATGAAGGCACATATTCAAGTGTTTGCAGAGCTCTAGTGTTAGCAGGACTCAAACTAATTGTGAAATAAGCCATAAAAAGTGTGGTAGACAGGCTGAGAGCCCCCCAAAGATACCAACATCCTAGTCCCCAGAACCTGGGAATATGTGACCTTATGTGGCAAAACAGACTCTGAAGCTATGATTAGGTTAAGGATCTTGAGATGGGGAGAGATCATTTTTTATTAATCTCCTGAACCCAATTTAATCAAGAGTCTCTATATATGAAAGAGTAAGGCAGGAGAGCCAGAAGCAGAGAAGAAGATGTGGGACAAGAGAAGTCAGAGTGATGCCATCACTAGTTTGAAGATGGAAGAAGGGGCCAGGACCCAAGGAATGTAGGCAGCCTATAGACAAGGGGGAAGGTAAAGGAATGGATTCTCTGCTAGATGCTCTACAAAGAATGTAGCCTGCCAAAAGCCTGCCAACACCCTTATGTTAGCCCACTGAAATCCACTTGTGACTTCTCATCTCGACAACTATAAATAAATAAATTTGTTTTAAGTCATTACACTTGTGGAATTTTTTACAGTAGCAATAAGAAACTAATGAGAAAAAGCCTGGTTACATGCAAAACATTCATTTTTCACATTTAGTTTACATTTTATTTTGAAGTCACCTCCAGTATTATTTACTTTTCTTCTTAATGATGTCAGATTCTAGCAGGGTCAGGGAGGATTAAGGGTGTCCACCTGAACAATTCACATTTTTCTGTTTAGCTCCTGAACCAACAGGCTTTATCCTATTGAAAGATAGAAAATTGCAGGTTGTCTTATAAAATCTCCAGAAATTAGACCTTTTGATAATCACACTTGTCATATTGGGAGCAGGCAACAGCAGGACAGGGACGAGCAGGAGGGCCTAGAGTCATGATAGGAAATAGCACTGTGATGGGCCATTGGCAAGGAGAAACAGAGGTCAAGTTCAGAGAGATGAGCCCAGATGAGAAGGGCCCATGAGTACAACTGCTCAAGACAAGGCAGGGAAGGGCAGGCATGAGCTAAAGGTCAAGGCAGGCCAGCAGGAACCCAGGAACAGAAATCAGGGTGATCCTATAAGACCAGAGAGTAGATGATCAAATGGTGAAAGTTTCAGATGTCAGAATGTTATGGCAACATGAAGAAGGGATTTAAGCACAATGAATGTGTAAGAAGCGCAGATCCCAGCTGCCATTTCAGCCCCAGACACAGGCAGAACAGAAAAGTTTAAAGGGAAAAAAAAACGAGAGAAAGTTTTGTTAAATACACAGGGGCTTGGAAATCCAGGCCCACCTGCAACAGAGAAGGTTTGAGAGGGTACAGGGAGAAGCAGAGCAGTAAGGGAGTGGAAGGCGACTCAAGCAGACCATAAGCCAGAGCCGAGGTGGGAGAGTAAAGACTCCAACCCAGACATCAAGTGGCATAAAAATGCACAGAGATGCAAATGCTAGGATGTCAGGAACAGGGAGCAGGACATAGAAGGAAAGCCCAAAGTCTTGGGAAATGCCACAAAGAAGCATGGCATGGATGAGTGCCCACAGAAGCCCAGGAAAATTTCCATCAGATCAAGCCCTTACCTACCACCTGGCTTTTTGGAAATTTTCTTCTAGCTCCTGCAGTAGTTTTTCAGACATAACTATATCCTTCCTCTGAAATTTCAGGGCATGATTCTTTTCCTTCTGTGGTAAGATTTTTCAAGTCTATATGTGTGCTGTTCTAAAGTGGAATAATCTAGCCCTCTGATCCCACAAGTCAACTCAACAAATGTCCCAGTGGGCCCTGACAGGTGGTGTCTCTGGTTGGGCTTGCTGGAAGCAGACTTTGACACATGAAGATTTATCAAGTGTGCTCAGAGGAAAGGATGCAAAGGACAGAGTGAGAAAACGAGCTAAGCAAGGATGGGGTCACAATTGGAGTCAAGTTCCAGCCTGGTCCCACAAGGAGCCATGGAGCATGAAGTGTATCCCAGAGTTGACGGTACCTTGTGGTTGCACTACTGTGTCCATCAGTCATTGGTCAGGACTCTCCAGGCAGAGAGAAGAGGAAACTACTTACTTGACTGAGGGCAGGTCTCTGGGGAAAGAAAGCTGTGAGGCTTTAGCAGCCAACATGCCCAGTGCTCCAGGATTGAGGGCACTTGCTGGCAAAAGGGATCTGTCCAGGACACTACAAGCATGCATTCCACCTGGCACTTTCTTATCCTACAGTAAATTATACATTGGGTTTCCTGAAATCCAATGAGCTACTGCCTTGAGATTTGCTGGCAGTCTGTTTCTAAATCTGTTTTTCTTTAAACACAGGGCTGGGAACTGACCTTAGCAGAACACTGGCAGCATCAGAAGGCATGAGCACACCTGCAATTAGGCACTACACCCTATGAAATGCCACTCCACCTCACACGATTAAAGCACTCCATAGCTAAGTTTGAAAAACATTTTGTTCAATGCAACAGGATTTATCTGAGGGTTTACCAAGTAAAAGTCACATTAACTAACAGTTTTGAGGGCTGACTTTGTGCCAGCTGCTGTGTTAACGGCTTACATAATAGACTATTCACTTGATCCTCTTAAAGGCCCTGTCAAAGTTCTTCTCAAAGAGTGGTCCCTGAACCTGCAGCATTAGCCTCATCTGGAGACTTGTTAGAAATGTAAATTTATAAGATAATTCTAGGGCTGATTTCCATTTGGAGATGTTGATAGTGTGAGCTTTTTCCCCCTTTCCCCATTCTATTATTAATCATGCTGAAAATGTACTCATGATTTTACAAAACAGAAAATGAGAGAGGGTGGAAGGTATAATTTCTGCCCAGAGGAATTTATAGGCTGGGTTAAGATTCCAAAAACAGTAGAAAGAGTAAAACATAAACACTAAGTCAAGCACTGAAATAGTATACTTCACGGAGGAAAACCGGTCTGGCATGGAGACAGAAATGCTCTTAGAAAAATCTAGAGCTATGGTTCTCACACCATGGTCCCCAGATGGGCTGCATTAGCATCCTCTGGGAAACTGTTAAAAATGTGAATTCTCTAGCCCCATCGAATAAATTCCTAGACCTAATGAATCAGGATATCTGAGAATGGGGCCTGGTCATTTTTGTTTTAACAAACCTTCCTCAGGATTCTGATGCCTGATAAAAAGTGTGAGATAGATCCTATTAGTAATTCCTATTTAATAAATAAGGAAACTGAGGCAGAGAGCAGTCAAGCAATATGGCTTTTAGTAGTACTTCTCAAACTACAGCATACAAACCACCTGAGGCTCTTGTTAAAAATGCAGAGCTTGATTCAGAGGGTCTGTGATGGGGATGGGAATTTTTCAGGTCTTGCTGATGCTGCTGGTCCATGAACCTTACTAGGAGGAACAAAACCTGGTATCACTTTGCTGAGGGGCTAAGTTAGGACTGGACCCAAGGGATCTGATTGCAGACACTGAGGCACTAATCACATCACCCATCTGCCATCTAGTATATAACAGTGCACAGCTACACTTAGCAACTCTGTGAAAGTAGGGTACAGAGTGCAGTGTTCCAGAAACTTACATTGTTTGTTCAAAGAACATCTAATGCCATCTTGCAGAAAATGACTACTTCATAGAAAATAGTTTGGGAAATGCTGTAATAGAAGCCCAGATGCCTATCTTTCTGAAAACCCTGGAAGACCTTAAGTCAGAAATATATATGTAAGAAAGAACAAAGTATTTTCCTACATTCTTGGCTATGAGATTCTTTTAATATATTATGAAGTTATAGCTACCTGGTATACTATTAGGTTGGGGTGAGGTTTCCTTATCCCTACTCTTTCAGTCTACATCAGTAGTTCCTAAACTTTAACGTGCATTCAGAATCACCTAGAGGGTGATTTAGGAGGTCTGGGATGAGACTGGATAATTAGCATTTCTAATCGGTTCCCTGGTGATGCTAACGTTCCTGACTTTCTCCTGGATCTCAAGGACTGAAAAGCTAATGTCCTCTTAAGTCCCTTAATGGAAAGCAAGGGGCCAAATTATATCATAGATTACATGAATAGAAACATTCCTTAAATATAAGACTTCGTCCTGAGGATGCACAACTGGTCACCGCACCAACGGTAGCCAGCTAAGAGGTGAGAGGTGTGATCCTAGACCAGGGAGCAGATGGTCAAAGCCAAGCCATACTCTTGGCACAGCCATGAGTCCTGACTGAGTCCCCTTGGGAGGGGGCCACCTTTGTGCTTTGCCCAAAGGCTCTAACCGCATAACAAGCTACATATCCATGAAGCTGCATCTGCCCAGAAGGTGAATCCCTTTTTTTCCAATTCATCCATCCAGGAGGGACGCATATCCTAAATTAAACAAAAGCATTTTACCGCCTAATCTGTGGTTCTGTTTAATCCCATTTTATGTTCATGTGTCTCTCACTGTGGCAAGAGTTGCTTTTGAAATCTCTCTCTTTATCTTTCCCATTTTTCATCTGCTTGCCTTGCTCTTTAAAAACAACTCAAATTCCAGATTCCCTTGGCTGGCTTTGTTGTATGTAGACAGGTTGCTTGGCTTGAGAGCATACACTCCTTGGAAGAACAGGGGCTGTCACAGCTACACTTTAATGTTCTGTCCCTAGCACGAGTGCATGCTTCCACCCTCAGGCAAAATCCCTCTATTTTCAGGAACCACCTAGTGAGGGAGGCAAGAGTAGCATGTGATGCCACGGAGAGTGCTGTTTCCCTACCACCTGATAATCTATCAAGTTTTCTGTAATGGCCTTGCCATTTTGCAGTTCCCCATCCACTCTCCTTTGGTGTCATGACATTATTTTCTCCACAAAGAGGTAAGACATAGACTACAAAAATGGCTGTCATTATTTCAGAAAGAGCAGGAAGCCTTGAAAATGACTTGTAATTGGCAGAAGAGGAAACAGTACTGCCTTTAATAAAAGGAAACCATTTCTTGTTTTGCACAAACCATCTCTGGTTTTGCCTGGTTTACAGAAAATATTTAATGAAGGATCCTGGAAGCTTTCAGTGTGCTGGTTTGAACTTCTGGTATCAAAATAAAAAATAAAGTAAAAAGATAAAGATAAAAATAAAAATAAAATCAGGCCCAGCATTTCCAGCTGAAATTTATTCCAGTTGCTCCAGGAATTCCCTGGCGGGAAAATATTTAGGTGAAATTCTCACAATTCGCTTGTAATGAATATTCTTTTCACTTCTAGTCACACTGCTGCCACAGCATGACATTTGGAAACGTGCTAAGATCTAGCCCACTGGTTCTCTTAAAATCACATTTGTACCTTCTTGGCAGTCTCTAAAAAATGGCTTTTGATTATTCTTTATTAAAAGTTAGAAGAAATAGAAGTAGACATAAATCATTTTTGATTAGCTGTGCTGAAACCCTTCCAAAGGCCTACTAGGTACATGGCTGACTGCTTATTTTGGGTTAGTTTCCGGGTTTAGAATTCCTGCAGAGAGTCAGAAGGAACCTGGCACAAGTCCCACAGGGCTTGGTGAGGAACAAAGGAAACTAATGAGAACATGAAACGTATGCTGCTTGCTTTCTGGTGAATAACAAAGTTCTTTGTTTCTGACCCAGAAGTCTCATGTCTTCTGCCAGCATCTATGAAACTGTGGTAGTCTACCTTGTTAGCTCCAAATAAGGTAAAATCTCAGGCCCTTCATAGTTATTGACAGATGGTTTCAAGAAGGCAGTAAGATTTTTGAGGAGAGAGCGTCAGTATCATCAAATCTGAAAAGAGAAGTGACATATAAGGCCTAATATGCACCCCTTGGCTATAGCAATGAGGAAAGCACTGGTGACATTGACAAGGGCCACTTCTTGGAAGAGATGGGCACTGAAGAAAGCCTCATTGCAAGTGTTCACATTACAATTAAGGAATGTGGCTAACAAAGGGGTAAGAGAATTAAGAAGGTGACTAGAGGGTGGGGAGGCAATTCAAAAATAATTCCAAGGGCACTTTTTATTTTTCTTGTGTTTATATTTGAGAAATTAAAATATACTTAAGTAGCTAGTTCAGCGGCCAATAAATGTAGAGGTGTGTAAATATGTGCTAAATAAATCAATCTGTTTTTAAATAGAAAGCTCCCTGTATAGAAGGAAAGGCTGGAGTGTAACCCAGCATGACAGGACCACAAAGTAAGCATGGAAGAATAAGCCCAGTACTGAGATAAAAGACCTATGTTCGTTCACATCACACTTCTGCTGCTCACTGCCTGTGTGATTCCAAGGATGTCATCTATCCATCTAAGGCTCAGTCTCCTCATCTATAAATGGGGCTATAATAACATCTACCTAAAAGACTGGTTATGAGAATTAAATTCATTAATAAACATAAGCTGTTATGAATAGTATCATTACATTTCATCATTGTTTAGCTGTAGCGTGGCCACTAGATTGTCAACACAAATCCCACACAGAAGGGACACCTGGTTCAGATGCAGGCAAGTAGGAGGAGGAGCTGGTCCCCAGAACACTCACAGCCTTGGAGGTCAGCAGCAGCCCTGCAGGAGCAAGGACACAGGTTGACTGGGAGAACTGGCTGCAGTGAGGACTGACATGCCTCCTTAGCTCATCAACCCTGGTCCGGCTACTGCTATGAGCCTATAGGCTCACAGCTCAGGCAGGAACTTTTTCCTGTCAAATTCAGATCTGCTCCCAGTCCAGCACATGCAATTTGTCTGAAAACATACACTGTCCCTACAGAAATCTGCACAGGGCATTTGGACACATGGCTGCATTTCTCAGACTCTTCAAATGTTATTTGCCATATAAACTCCTTGTGGAGCGAACCCTTTGTAGGGAGGCCTGAAAGTCAGCTCCATGGTAGGGCTGACAGACTTTGTTCTGGAGTCCCTGAGGAATTAAAGGATGGAGCTCTATCTGCCATGCTCCTTGATAAAGACAGGAGGACACACAAAAATATTTCTGAACATCCTTCTGGATGAGAAATGTCTCAAACCCGTATCCTCACTGTTGGAATTAGCTATCCCAAACCCAGCAAAGGCTTCCTACTATACTTAGAGTATTCTGTAACTAGGAAAAAGTGACCATTTTTCTTTTTTTAATAGCATTTTGTTTATATTAGTTTACTGTATACATTTTAGAATATTTGGATAAAACAGAAAATAGTGATGAAAATAAAAACCATCATAATTACAATCAATTAAGTTTCTTGATAATGTTTCATGAAGTTATAGAAGCATATATGAGAAGTGCATATGTATATACATATGTATATATAGAATATATATATTTTATATATGTAAGACATATATGAGCATGTATATGTGTATATATTTTTCATAAAGCTTAATATATTAGTATTATGAATACATTAATGACTAACTCATTCTTTTCACTTACATGTTATAGAAATGTTATTAAATATACTTCTATAATCTGTTATTTAATGATACCATTCCCTCATTTACTTAATCAGTCTCTTGCTGAAAATTTAGGTTCTTCCCAGCTTTTTGTCCTACTGAAAACACCTGTAGATATATTTTTGTCCCCATCTCTGGATATTTCCTTAGGTAAATTTCTGTAAGTAAATTTACTCATTGGAAAAATATGCATATTTAAGGCTTTAGAGATCAACTGCCTAATTATCTTGTAGAAAAGATGTGCCTATTTACATTTCCACTGTGCTACACAGATAATTCTGTTGGTATAAGTCCCACTTAGTTGTTTCCTGAATTTTTTTTTTTTTTTTTTTGAGATGGAGTCTTGTTCTGTTGCCCAGGCTGGAGTACAGTGGCAGGATCTTGGCTCACCACAACCTCTGCCTCCTGGGTTCAGGCAATTCTCCTGCCTCAGCCTCCTTAGTAGTTGGGATTAGAGGCATGTGCCACCATGCCCGGCTAATTTTGTAATTTTAGTAGAGACAGGGTTTCTCCATGTTGGTCAGGCTGTTCTTGAACTCCTGATCTCAGGTGATCCACCTGCTTTGGCCTCCCAAAGTGCTGGGATTACAGGCATGAGCCACCATGCCTGGCCTGAATGTAATTTTTTAAATGGACTCCACAAAACTGTAGACCACTTTGCTTAGTGGCTATTTACCTTAGAATGCACACCATCTATTTGCTTGAAAAATTGCTTTCAAAGTTACATGTCTGGATTCCTCAGGCCAGGAATAAGGAATTCCTCACAAAAGGAATAAGCAAGTTATGACGGAGCCCCTACCACCACAGACCATGGCATCGTACACTTCACCTCAATGAGAAATGAGCCCAGGACAAGAAAAACTTGCTTATAATTTTTTACTACCCTTTCATCATCCTTTTCTCTGATTCACTACAATTGTTCTAGGCTCATGTGTTTGCATTTCTGCATAGGTCCTCTCTATTGATTCTCACGTAGAACTTGTACTATAATTCCACAAAAGCCAGCACCAGCAGATGGGGTCTTCCAAAGACATAAAGTTTCCAGAAGGGTGCAAAACAGGGGCATTAATTTATTAATTTATGATCCAAAATCACTTAAGGAAAAGCAAGCTATAAAGTCTCACTCTACTTTAAAGAAAGGCCAGCATTCCACAACACAGGCAACAAGGATTTATCTCAAACTGTGAGTCCACTGACTGTTTTCTAACCATTGCCGGAAAGAAGGGCCACCGACATACCTACCATTCTGGAAACAACATCTTTACTTTCCTGCATTAGAACTGACTGATTTGAAAAGTTACCACTTTCAGTGACTTAGTGAAATTCCTCAGGGTATTTCAGAAGCTACAGCAGGAAGTTGCATTGCTAAACAGTAGACCTGCTATAGGTGTCTGATGAAGACTCTTTTGGCCATGATGTGCCTGTTTCATTTGCTTTGGAAATTCTCAGGCTAAGTCACCCTAGCCTTGCTATATGAGGCAGAACAGCGGTGAGTCTGCCAGCCACTCCTTTAGTGCTAGGACACAGCTGAAGAAACAGCTCATGACAACTTGGCCACTGCTTCGGCCTGTCTTGGATTGTGGCTGCAATCATCCCTGGGGTAGCAGGTGTCTTGATAGGCACCTCCTTTTTGTAGAACGATGTTAACCTATGTGATGGTTAATTTAATGAGTCAACTTGACAGCAGTAGAGTACCCAAATTAAACATTATGTCTTGGTGTGTCTGTGAAGGTATCTCTGGATGAGATGAGCATCTGAATGAGTGGACTCAGTAAAGCAGATGGCCCTCCCCAGCCTGGGTGGGCACCATTCAGTCTTTGGAATAACAGAACAGAAAAGCAGGGGAAGAAGAGCTTTCCCCTTTTGCTTCCTCCATGCCTGCTTGAATTGGAACAATGGTCTTCTCCTGGACTTGGACTGGAATTACACCACGGTTTCCTGGGTCTCCAGCTCGCAGAAGGCAGATCATGAGACTTCTCAGATTCCACAGTCAAGTGAACCAGTGCCTTGTACTAAGTCTTTTTCTTCCATATAGAAAAGGACTTACTATATATGGAAGGAAAATGCTTCTTATGGATAGAAGTGTTTCCATCTATAAGGAAAATACTTATTATATATATCAACATACATAATATATATACTTACATATAAAAT
>PVKP010044624.1:0-16608 GCA_004027715.1 Plecturocebus donacophilus | reverse complement strand
CTCCGTTGTCCATTCAGAGCTGCTGGGCAGGTACGTTTAAGTCTGCTGCAGCAGAACTCATATACCCCTTTTTTTCCCCCTAAGTGTTCTGTCTCGGGGAGTTAGGGCTTTATTTATGAGTTTCCGGTGTGCTGCTGCCTTTTTTTTTTTTCTTTTCAGGGCTGCCCTGCCCAGCAAGGAGGCAGCTCAGTCCCTGTCTGCCTGCAGAGGCTTTGCTGAGCTGCTGTGGGCTCCGCCCAGCTGCCGTGTGAACTTCCCTGCAGTCCTGTTTACGTAGGTGTAATTAGATCTGCCTCGGCAATAGTGGCCCGCCTCTGTAATGGCGGGTTGCCTCGGCAAAGGCAGGCTGCCTCCGCAATGGCGGACTACCTCTGTAGTGGTGGAGTGCCCGGAATGGCGGACGCCCCTCCCCCACAGAACTGGACCATCCCGGGTTCAGCTGTGCCCGCTGCGAAACTCTTAACCAAGAGCGCTTCCAATTGCTGTTTTAGCCGAGCCTGATCACCTGGCTCGCTGTCTCAGAGCCTTTTTTTAGTTGAATGGTCGCCTCCCAGGTGTTCCAGTTGCCTGTTGAAAAGGCGCCGGGATCTGTGTGATTTCCCCTGCGGGGACACACTGCGCAGGCTGAGACAGCGGCGCTGAGATTCGTAGCGCTTTTTTGCCTGGGAATCTCCTGGGCTTGCTCCCTGATTCAGTCCCCTTTTTAATCCGCCTTCCCGTAGCTCCACTCGCCAGTTCAAAGGGCACACAGACCAGTGGATTTTGTATGGAGAACCACCGTGCTGGGGCGCCGGCAAAGCAGCCGCGCCGGCCCAAACAGCTGCACTGGCCCAAACAGCCGCACTGGCGACCCGTGGGGCTGCTCCACCTGGAGATCTCCTGGTCTGGGGGTAATAAAAATCCGTCTGGGAATGCGGCGTCCACTCACCCTCTGCACTTTCACTGGGAGCTGCAATCCTGAGCTGCTCCTATGCGGCCATCTTCAGTACTTGCTTTTTATTCCAATGGTGAGGCTTGAACTTAGATGTGCGAGAGATTTTTTTATTTCAGTCTTGGCTAGCAGAGCAATCTACCTCAGAAAATAGAGAATAAGAGTCAAGGTGCTTTGTATTCTTCCTCTCTGTAGCCTCATCCTCTGAAGCCAAAGTTACACTGCATAAAAATAATATAAAATGTGAGAGCTAATAGAGTCTTAGTTTATCCTTCTGTCTATCTCCCCTCTGTAATGTTCTGGGTAGTGCCTGTTTTCTCATTTACAAATGCAAGGACAATATGCAGTTAAGGGCTTCAACCTTGTCATTGGTTTGGTGTTAGTCAATTAATAACTTTCTGTGAATTATTCAATGGAAACAAAATAAAAGCAAGTCTACCCTGTGGAACCAGGACAGAAATCCAGAGAAGCATTTACTTAGTAACAAAATGCTAATACACATGTAGTTTTAGAGTTGTTTAAAAGAGAAAATATTCATGGTGAAGCTAATGAAAATGTATATGGTTATTGTATTATTCCGTTTTCACACTGCTGACAAAGACATACCTGAGGCTCGGTAATCTATAAAGAAAAAGAAGTTTAATGGACTCACAGTTCCACGCGGCTAGGGAGGCCTCACAATTATGGCAGAAGGTGAAAGTCACGTCTTACATGGCAGCAGACAAGAGGGAAAATGAGAGCCAAATGAAAGGAGAAACCCCTTATAAAACCATCAGATCTCAGTGTAGGGGGAAACCAGCCCCGTGATTCAGTTATCTCCCATCAGGTTCCTCCCACAGGAATTATGGGAGCTACAATTTAAGATGAGATTTGGAGGGGACACAGCCAAACCATATCAGTCATGTTTGTTTTCCATCTATCAGCTATTTTTCTTTTTCTTTTTTCCTTTCACTAGTATTTTAATTAAGATAATTTTGCTATACATGAAAGTTCATCATTTAAACAGTTCTGCTATGGGAGTGCCAGAAAATATATAATACCCTGTGGCTTCTACCTAATATCCAATAATTACCATTCAGTGTGAGTTCTTGGTAGATACGTACATAACAAATTTTATATTTTGTAGAGTCAAATATATGTGTTTCAAATATATAGTATCAATTTTGCAATAAGGTATTCAACCAGTTGTCATTAGATCAACATTCATTGTGTATCCACGCAACAGATGAGGAGACGATAACTGACTTTTGTAAAATGGTCAAAAGTTGCACAAAATAAAAGCCTCCAAAATGCTAGATGTTGAGCAATTAGGATGATGCCTAGGCACTGTTCTAAGCTCTAGGGGGGATGCAAATGTGAAGACCTAATCTCTTTCTTCAAAAATCTCACAATCAAGAGAAGAAGATAAAAAACAAAAGTAGATCATTAAACTGAGTATCCTCTTGATTTAGAAAGACAAAGCCCTGGATTGACAGGTAGAAGTCCTGAGGTCAGGCTGTGTCCTGCTGTCAAGTAGCTTTGTGACTATGTGAAGTCACTCAAATTCCCAGGACATGATTTTCTCAAGGTGTAGAGTTAGGTGGATGTGACCTAGATAACCTTTATGTTTATTTTAATTTCTTTGATTTTTTTCTATATGATTCCATTTTTAGGTATAGGCAATTAAGATGTACATACAAATATGTAAAGCTATGAATGAAATTAATATATTACTTCAATAGTATTAAGAATAAAAGCAAAAAAGAAATTTTATATTTCCTAAAACCACCTGAAAATGCATAGTACATGTAACTTTTATTCAAATGTTCAACTTTATGGTGTATTTTAATAATATACTATCTCTAGGCAGAATTGCTGTCAAGTTTTTCCCTTAAGAATATTCTTTTTGATATAAAGTGATTTGAGGTAAAAATAAATATGGTTAAAATCAATACTAAATAATGTGGATAGCTGAAAATGAAAAAAGAAATATCTTGTGTGAATACATCTGTGAATTTTTTCCATTATGTTTACATATTTTATATAATATAATTGCATATGGCAATTATTTGATTACATAAATTGTGCCAAGAACATAATGAAGTATAATTATGAAAATATGAAAATTATATATATAAAGTGACTAATTAAAATTTATTTAAAAGAATTGAGAATATTCAGCAAGAAAAAACACGTTAATGAAACAGTGTGGTTGTGATAAAAGCACACATACCAGAAATTACTGTTCAGGACTGAGTCTGTGATTATTTACCAACAAAATGCTGGCACCTGTATATTTATGTTTTTTTAACATGATGATAGAAATATCTACTCTGACCATATTTCTACTATGTAGCTTGCATAAAATATGGTCAATGAAAGTTTGCCTGGAGTAAAATGATACTTCCTTTTTTAACTGCGTTCAAACACACACACACACACACACACACACACACCCCTATGCCTGTTAAATGATACCATTCATAAATGTTAGAGTCATAAAGAACATTAACAATTTACTTCAATGTCTGTATTTTATAATATGGAAAAATGATGTCTTAAGAGGTTAAGTGATTCTTTTTTTTGGTGTTCTGCAAACAGTTGCATAATTGGGACCCTCGATCCTTTTTTCTTTTCAATATCTATGGTTTCTCTCTAAAATATGCCAGTCTGCTGAGGAGAAAAAGCAGAACAATTTTATTATACTATAAAATAACCAAATGGTATACAATTCCATATTTTAATATAACAATCGTTTTTATAATAGACATTTTATATTGCATTTTCATGTGCATACAAAGAATATATATGTATTTAGGTTTTCTATGTATATTGGGAAACCACTTAATTTATCTAAGTCTACATAAAATATGTAAAAACTACATCTAGGTTAATGAGCACTCTGTAACAGAATCTGAATATGATAACTCTTACTGCAGTGTTTGCAATGTTGCAAAATAGAAACTTTTTTTTTAGATAACGAAACCAAAGTAAATTATTTCAGATCAAGGTAGAAAATAGGGATGACTAGCTAGAGTCAAATTTCAAGTTAATGTTGGCCTACAAAATAGAATTATCAGAATAATTTCTTTAGTGCATGTTAATAGGATGTCCTAGCTCATTTTGTTTTGCGATAACAGAATTCCATAGACCAGTTAATTTATACAGAAAAGAAATTTACTTCTGATAGTTCTGGAGGATGGGTACCCTAATATCAAGGTGTTGGCCTCTGATAAGAGCCTTCTTACTGTGTTATTACATGGGAAGGCAGAAGGGAAGACACTACAAGAGAGGGTGAGCAAGAGGGGACAAAATTTACATTTATAACAAACCCACTCTCATGATAACTAACTAATTCTCATGATAACTAAACCACTCCTGTGATAACAACATTAATACTTTCCTGAGGGCAGAGCTCCCCTGACCTAATTGCATCTTATTAGGCCCCACCTCCCAACATGGGTGCATTGGAGATTAAGTTTCCAACACGTGATCTTTGGGAAACACATTCCAACCATAGCATATGAGCTGCCTATTAGAGCTATAGAATCTGAAAACAATAATGGCATAGAAAATCATAGTATTGAGGTTATTCAAGTATGTGATGAACGTGCATAATGTAGTATGCTCATTCATCACATACTTGAATAACCTTAATATAACTCATGAAATAAGTAAAGCAGCTTATGATTTGGTAGAAATTAACACAAAATAAATCGAAAAGCTGTTAATTATGCAATGCCATTTCTACGTGTTACTGAATTCTGTGATAGACTTTATTTTGTTAGGTGCTCTGTGAATTGTGAAATATTTCTTACCAACCATGTGAGATGACCCCCACTTCTGAAGAAATCTTCTATGTCCACATCAGCTCCTAGGAGGTCTCCTCTAGGCCTCTAGTTTTAAATGCTGTCTATATAGTGATTACAAGAAAATTAGACACCCTGTTGCTAACTTTCGACTTCCGACTAACATGCCTGATTGCTTATTCAACCTCCCCACTTGCATGTCCAGTACATTTCTCAAAATAAATGCTCTAAAGCTGAACTTCAAATTTCCCCTGCAAGTCAGCTCATGCCTTTCTCGTCTCAGAAACTAAAAACTGTTCCTCCAGTTTTGGCCCAAGGACGAAAGGCCTGTGAGATAATTTTCAACTTATTTCATCTTCCCCAGCTCCTCATCAGCAAATCCTGTTGGCTCAATCTTCAAATGTATACGGACTTTCACTACTTTTCACTACATCCACCACTATCTCCCTAGCAGAGGCCACAATTTTGTCTCTTGCCTGGATTATTGCAAAAGTTTCTTAGCTATTCTCTCTGATGTTATCCCTGTCCCTTCCCACTGTAGTCTGACCATGCCAAATAGAGGATGATCTTTTAAATACTAAACTTCTGTATTAGTAAGGGCTCTTCAGAGAAACAGAACTAATAGGATGAATATGTATATTCTTCCTATTATATATATAAATCAATACATATTTTAATTCTATTATATAGAAATGTGTGTGTGTGTGTGTGTGTGTATAAAGAATTGGCTCATGTGATTATGAAGGCTAATGTATAAGAACTGCAGGTGAGTCAGCATGATGGAATACCAAGAGAGTCAATGATCTCCTTCCAGTCTGAGTCCAAAGGGTTAAGAACGAGAAAAATGGACGTGTCATGTCAGTCTTAAGGCTTCCTGGCTTGCAGCTCAAGAAGAGCTGATATTTCAGTTTGAGTTCAAAAGCAGGAGAAAGTTACTGTCTCAATTCAAAGGTAGTCAGGAGGCAGAAATCTCCCTTATTTTGGGAAGGGGCAGACTTTTGTTATTTGAACCTTCAACTGATTGGATTGACCCACCTTAGAGATGTCAATCTGCTTTATGAAATCTACCAATTTAAATATCAATCTTGGCCAGTAACACCTTCACAGAAATGCTCAGAACAATGTTTGATCAAATAGCTGAGCACCCTTGGCCTAGTCACATAAACATGTAAAATTAACCTTGTAAGCTCCAAACCTCCCTAATTTCATCTCTTGCTACTCTCCTCCACTTCTTTTCTGCTCCAGTAATTCTGTCTTTCTTGCTTCTCATTTTTTCCTAACAGACTTTGGTCTTCAAACTTTCTGTCTGCTTTTTTCTCTCTCTAGAATGGTCTTCTCTTTGATAATGACCTGGCTTACCTTCTTACTACCTTTGAGTCTCTGTTCCCTATCCCTCAACAAACAGACTTTCCTTGACCATCATTCTAGAGTTGTATTCCTTGCCCTAATCACTTTCTTTATTCATTAATGTGTGTTATTTTTATTCATCGCTCATATTTTTATCTGACGTACAATAAAGCCTCGCTTAACATCATTGATAGATTCTTAGAAACTGCAACTTTAGGTAACATGACATATAATGAAACCAATTTTATCACAAGCTAATTGATATAAATAGGAGTTAGGATTTTAAGCATATTTCTGGTCACAAAAACACCACCAAACTTCCTTTTTTTCCTTTTGAGATGGAGTGTGGCTCTGTTGCCCAGGCTGGAGTGCAGTCGCATAATCTCAGCTCACTGCAAACTCCGCCTCATGGCTTCAGGTAATTCTCCTGCCTCAGCCTCCAGAGTAGCTGGAACAACAGGCATTCACCACCACGCCCAGCTAGTTTTTGTATTTTTAGTAGAGATGGGGTTTCACCATATTGGTCAGGCTGGTCTCAAACCCCTGACCTCAGGTGATCCGCCCTCCTTGGCCTCCTGAAGTGCTGGGATTACAGGCATGAACCACCTTGCCCAGCCAACATCACAAAACTTCCAAAGAAATACCCACAACACTTCTAATATTAAACATTGAAATAAGTGTGAGCTATACATACATTTTAGAAATATTAATAAAAACAAGTAAGATAATTATTTACCCTATTTTTGGTGAATCAGTGAGTGATGGTGGTCATAGTAGTGGTGGGTTAAATCAAGGAATAAATACATGTCTGGAAAGTGAAAATTGTAAGAAGCACCTCCTATTATCACACATTTCAGAAACAAAAATATGATGGGCTCAGTAAGCACTTTTGTGCCATGTCATTTATTATTGTGCCATTGTATGATTATCACATAATTTATGATTTTTTGTTTTATAATATGTATCCATCCATCCATTCATTCATTTACTTATTTATCAATCTGCTTACTCTAGTTCAGGGTCTGCAATGGCTGGAGTATCACCCAGCAGCTCAGGCACAAGGCAGGAAGCAGCCCAGGACAGGACCCCATTCCATTGCATGCAGGGTTCACTCACACACATGCCCATGCTCACTCATACAGGGACAGTTTTAATATGTCAGTGAACCAAATGTGCACAGTTATGGGATGTGGGAGGAAACTTGTGTACCCAGAGAAAACACATGCAGACATGGGGAGAATGTGCAAACTCCACAGTCAATGGCCCCAGTGGGAAGTTTCTTATCAATGTTGTAACAAAACAATGTTGACCAAGAATGATGTTATTCAAGAATCGACTGTAATTCATAGTTTTTTATTGTTGTCTTTAATGCAAGTTCCTTTAGGTCAGTGACTGCCTTTATTCATCATACATCCTCACTATTCATTATAGTATCCTAAAACAGTCTCAACGACAACATTTTATTGTATGAATACCTTTATAGGAATCATTTGTATATGAATGTTTAAGAAGATATGACTGCAATGAATTCCCTGAGACTGCATTTACAGGGTATCCCTGGCCTCCCCATGAGAGGAAAGAAGGCTATTAAGTGAACCAAGCAAGATAATTAGAATCTGATCATTGAGTTCTTCCCTCAGCTATGAGGTGGGCCATTTACCCAGCTTGAATGGCTTCTGAGAAAGCAACAGATAGGGTTTACAATGTGGTTACATTGAGGCATATATGAGTTTGAATATTTACAGAAGATTTATTGGAGAGGAAAGCTGGATAGATGGAATCCTAGATTGTGACTATAAAAATTTCATGTACTCTCAGGGTAAACAAATAATTTATATATCCTCAAGGGGAAAGGATTAGAGACAGTTTAATGGTTGTGATTGTCTTATGTATAGTAAATACTACAATGGCATAGATACTCGTAAAAAGGTGAGGGCCGCTTATACACAAGAACAGAGAAACATTGCTTAGAAAACACAAGCACCTGAGTAGACACCTGTCAAAACAAGAGCCATTAGGGAGACTGCTGGTAGCATTTTAATATCCCCATTACTTGTGCTGACTGTAGAATTTGCCATCTGTTTGTTATATTTTTGAATGAGGTTGGTCCTTACAAGTGCTGTCAATATATTAAGATTTAATAAGGAAGACCCAAAATCCAGGCCTCCATGTTGGAGACAATCTTTGATATTTTCATAGGTTTTTAAATATTTTAACAAGAAGCAAGTAATTATTTTCTTCACTCTTAGATTTCAGAAGAAAAGGTGTTTCTTGCTTTTGGTAAGAAATTCTGCCAGATTATTTCTAAGTCCATTCAAATTGTAAGAAGTCAATTCTTCTACATTATTTATAAGGTGTCTTCAAATTCTAAGAAGCTCTGGGTTCCTTTGGGATTTTCTTTCCTTTTTTTCTTTTTTTTTTTTTTTTTGAGAGAGTCTTGCATTGTTGCCTGGGCTAGAGTACCATGGCGTGATCTCGGCTCACTGCAACCTCCGCTTCCTGGGTTCAAGTGATTTCTCCTGCCTCAGCCTCCCAAGTAGTTGGAATTACAGGTGCCTGCCACCATGTCTGACTAATTTTTTGTATTTTTAGTAGAGATGGGATTTCACTGTGTTGGCCAGGCTGGTTCTGAACTCCTGACCTCATGATCTGCCCCTCTCAGCCTCCGAAAGTGCTATGATTACAGGTGTGAGCAACTGCGTCCAGCCAGGATTTTCTTAATACTCACTCCTCAGTCTTCATATTCCTCAGCATACTTTAACATTCCCCATTATACACTTGAATATAAAAGTATTTTTCTGTAAAATTATTAATCAATGTAACATCATAACAATGATTGATCAATCACTCCACCAAATGTTATCATAGGACTATTGAAATGAAACATGAAATAACTTTTTAAAAGATCTGGATGTATGGGGTCTAGATAAAATATAATCTGGAATGCAGTTTTTCAAAATGGTTGAACCCAAAGCTAGCAGAACATAAGAGATAACCAAAATTGGAGATGAACTGAAGGAAATTGAGATGTGAAAAACCATACAAAAAATCAACAAATCCAGGAGTTTATTATTTGAAAGAATAAATAACATAGATCACTAGCTATACTAATAAAGAAAAAGACAGGATATCCAACTAAACAATCAGAAGTGACATAGAGGCTTTACCGCCAACCCCTCAGAAGTACAAAAAACTGCAAATACCTCTAAGCACACAAGCTAGAAAACCTAGAAGAAATGGATAAATTTTTGGAAACATAAACTCTAAGATTGAACCAGGGAGAAACTGAATCCCTGAACAGATCAAAAATGACCTCCAAAATTGAATCAGTAACAAAAAGCATAACAATCAGAAAAAGGCCAGGATCAGATGACTTCACAGCTGAATTCTACCCAATGTATTTTTAAAAAACTGATACCATTCCTACTAAAACTGTCCCAAAATATTGAGGTGGAAGAATCCTCTCTAATTCATTCTATGAGGCCAGCCTCATCCAAGTATCAGGTACCAAAACCTGGCAGAAATAACAACAAAAACTTAAAGCCAATGTCCTTGATGAACATAGATGCAAAAATTCTCAAAAAAATACTAGCAAACCAAATCCAACAACACATCATAAAACTATTTGACCATGATCAAGTAGGCTTTATCCCTGGGATACAAGGTTGTTTCAACATATGCAAATCAGTAAATGTGATTCACATCACATAAACAGAGGTAAAGACAAAAACCACAAGATCATCTCAGTAGATGCAACAAAGGCTTTTGATAAATTTCAACATCTTTTCATATTAAAAGTCCTCAATAAACTAGGCATTGGAGGAACATACTTCAAAACAACAAGAGCCATCTATGAAAAAACCCATGGCCAACTTCATACTGAATGGGCAAAAGCTAGAAGCATTCTCCTTGAAAACTGGAATGCCCTCTCTCATCCCTTATACTCAACACAGTACTGAAAGTTCTAATCAGACCAATCAGACAAGAGCAAGAAATTAAAGGCATCCAAATAGGAATAGAGGAAGTTCAACTATCCCTGTTTGCAGACAATATGATTCTATATTTAGAAAATCCCACAGTGCCCTTCCAGAAGCTTCTTGATCTGATAAACAACTTCAGCAGTTTCAGGATATAAAATCAATGTATAAAAATCACTAACATTACTATCCACCACCAAGAGCCAAGCTGAGAGCCAAATTAAGAATGAAATCTTTAATTAATAGACACAAAAAGAATAAAATACCCAGGAGTACAGCTAACCAGAGGCAAAAGATCTCTACAATAAGAATTTAAAAACACTGCTTAAAGAAATCAAGATGACACAAACAAATGGAAAAACATCCCACGCTCATGGATAGACAGAATCAATATTGTTAAAATTGCGATACTTCCCAAAGCAGTTTACAGATTTAATGCTATTTCTGTCAAACTACCAAAAAGAATTCTTCACAGAATACAAAAAACTATTTTAAAATTTATATGGAACAACAACAACAAAAATAGTCCAAATAGCCAAGGTAATACTAAGCATAAAGAACAAAGCTGGAGGCATTACATTAGCTGATTTCAAGTTATACTATAAGGCTACAGTAACAAAAACAGCATGGTACTGGTACAAAAACAAACACATAGACTAATGGAACAGAAAAGAGAGCCCAGAAATAAGGCTGCACACCTATAACCATTTGATATTTGACAAAATCAACAAAAACAAGCAATGAAGAAAAGACTCCCTATTTAATAAATTGTGCTAGAATAACTGGCCAGCCATATGCCGAAGATTGAAACTGGACCCTTTCCTTATACCATATACAAAAATCAACTCAAGATGGATTAAAGACTTAAATGGAAAACTTAAAACTACAAAAACCTTGGCTGATAACCTAGGAAATGCCATTGTGAACATAGTCCCTGACAAAAATTTCATGACAAAAATGCCATAAGCAATTGCAACAAAAGCAAAAATTGAAAAATGGGACCTAATTAAATTAAAGAGCTTTTGCATAGCAAAATAAACTATCAAAAGAGTAAACAGACAACCTACAGGATAGGAGAAAATATTTGCAAGCTTTGCATCTGACAAAAGTTTAATATTTGGAATCTGTAAGGAACTTAAACAAATTTACAAGCAAAAATCAACTCCATAAAACATGGGCAAAGGGCATGAAAAGACACATTTCAAAAGAAGGCATACACGAGCCGACAAGTATATGAAGAAATGCTCAGCATCACTAATCATTAGAGAAATGCAAATCAAAACCACAGTGAGTTACCATCACATACCAGTCAAAATGCTATTATTTAAAAAGTAAAAGAAATAACAGTTGCTGGTGAGGTTGTAGAGAAAAGGGAATACTTATACACTGCTGATGGGAATGTAAATTAGTTGAATCACTGTGGAAAGCAGTTTGGTGATTTCTCAAAAAACTTAAAACAGAATTACCATTTAATCCAGCAATCTCATTACTGATTATATACCCAAAGGAATATAAATTGTTCTCCCATAAAGACACATGCACACATATGTTCATTGCAGCACTATTCACAACAGCAAAGACATGGAATCAATCCAAATGCTCATTAATGGTAGACTGGATGAAGAAAATGTGGTACATATACAACATGGAACAAGGTCAAGAAAATATAATGTACTTTGCCGCAACAAGGATGGAGTTGGAGACCATTATTCTAAAGAATTATCATAGGAACAGAAAACCAAATACCGCACATTCTCACTTACAGATGGGAACTAAATATTAAATACATGTAGACATAAAGAAGGAGATGACAGACACCGGGGCATACTTGAGGGTGGAGAGTGAGGATCTAGAACCTACCTATCTGGTACTATGCTTATTATCTGGGTGACAAAATGATATGTACACCAAACACCTAAAACATGCAAAATATTTATATAACAAACCTGTATGTGTACCACTGAACTCAAAATAAAAGTTAGCAACAAGGGAAAACAAGTTGTCAACCGTATTACTTTGATATTGTTGATAATAAGGCTAAAGATACGTGTTACTAGTCTTGTACCTACCATTGCATGTGTTGGTTCATGACATTAATTTTTATGTGTGGCTGATTATTTACTATCACACTTAAAAGCATGATGTGAACCTTTGGCTCTCTTAATGCAAGATAGCTTTTGAAAAAGGAAACAAGGATCAAAATATAAATATTTTAATTATTGTTTCATGGTACCTGTATATATATATATATATATATTTTTTTTTTTTTTTTTTTTTTTTTTTTTTTTTTTTTATTTTTTTTGAGATGGAGTTGTCGCCAGGCTGGAGTGCAGTGGCACAATCTCGGCTCACTGCAACCTCCACCTCCTGGGTTCAAGCTATTCTTCCA
Source organism: Plecturocebus donacophilus (assembly GCA_004027715.1). Classification (NCBI taxonomy): domain Eukaryota; kingdom Metazoa; phylum Chordata; class Mammalia; order Primates; family Pitheciidae; genus Plecturocebus; species Plecturocebus donacophilus. The sequence continues at coordinate 4,176 of PVKP010044624.1, read as the reverse complement.
CCTCAGCCTCCTGAGTAGCTGGGACCACAGGTGCATGCCACCACGCCCGGCTAATTTTTATACTTTTAGTAGAGACAGGGTTTCACCATGTTGGCCAGGATGGCCTTGATCTCTTGACCTCGTGATATGCCTGCCTTGGCATCCCAAAGTGCTGGGATTACAGGCATGAGCCACTGCACCCGGCCCCGGTACCTATCTTACATTGTTTTTCATCTTGTCACTTTGATCTTGTGGGGAATTAAGACTCATTATGTTGGGGTTACTACTTTTGAAATGTTGATTAGTACTTGTGGAGATCTGTTTTGCAGACTTTGACATAGGGATGGATGAATGAAATAGGCTTTTGCACATTAGAATACAGTGAATTTGAATGGGCTAGGGTTGGTTGTTAGCTGCTTTTAGTGGGCAATTGTAGCTAGCTAACTACTACTTGCTGTGCTTCCTCACATTTATTCAGTGTAAATTTAATAACAGAGGTTTTAAGTTAACATGCTTGTGAATAATTAACATGGTTAAAAGAGTGGTTTTACGAATGATAAAAGGTTTTGGTTCTGGGGCCTAAATAAACACCATAAGTGGGTAATTTCTTTTTGGCCTCCCCCTGAGAGGACCATTTACCACAAAGTTTACATGAGTGAACAATCAGAGTAGAGACAAAGGAAGGTGGGGTAAACAGACTTAACTAGGGAGGCTTTTGTTATCCTTCATCTACCCTGTGACTTAATGCTCTAATGTAAGAACTGGCTGCCTTCAGCCAATCTCATTAAAACCTTTTGGCCTTCTAAAATGTTTGAGACTATAATCTATAACTTCCTTATATTTCCCTTAATATTTTTGCCAGCCACTCTGAGTGAATCTCAACAGGGAATGGTAATAATATGAGTCAGTCATATTATTCACCATTCAACAAACATTTATTTGGCCTTGATTATAATGGGTCCTGTTTGGTGCTGAATGGGTCTTTGAACAAACAAGAGACTATGGCAGAGAAAGGCCATCTGGTAAAGTGACATTCACTAGTGTAGTAGAGTGAAAATAACTCTTAAGTTATTAAATAAAACATATTTTGCTGGACTTATTATACTTATCATATTAATTGTAACAACTTGTATCTAGAGCAATAGTAGTTCTCAGCTCTGGCTATGCTTGAGAAATCCTTGGGAATCTTTTATAAAGTACTATGCCCAGGCTCCAGGCATAGAGATCTTGATTTAACTGTTCTGTGGCAAAGCCTAGTTTTGCCACCATTTACGGAGATTACTAGATAATTTTAATGGGGCAGTCCCAGTTGAAAACACTAGTTAACTCTCCAACTGCCTTAGTTTCCAAGTAGTTCCTAGTTTCAGAAACTTCTGTGGTACCTTTCCATAGTGAGTATGATAATTTCTTACAGCACTATCGAAAACTTTTAGTCTATTATTCAATATAATATTGACAAAATAATCACTATTATTAGACATCTACAATGTGCCAGACACTGTGTTTTAAGATGTGCATGTATATGTTTTTTATCTTTACAAGTTCCTTGCAAGTTAGGTAATGTTTCTAGACATTAGAAGAGACTTAGAGGTTAAGTAAGGCCAGTATTCAGGGCCATATTTCTAACCTAAATCTGTCTGAATTCAAGGCTTCCTTCCAGACAGCACTATCTTCAAGTTCTCAAGGTGTGTCTCTAGATTTAACTGTAACTTAGCCTATGGACAAACAAATGACATTTTCTTCTTTACCCACACACACCTACCATATTCTTACCTGTTATTTGCATACCTGTCAGTTTGTGAAATGCCCTTGTCAGTCAATTTAATTTACTCTTCTTAATAATCCTTTAAGATACAGCTCAAATGCAGACTCATCAATAAATTCCTCCTAGATCTTCCCAGTTGGAGGTAATCACTTTTCCCTCTGACTTTCCAAAGTGTCTTATCTGCACCTCTTTTATGTGCACTCATCATTTTTTACCTTACTGTTATTCGTACATATACATATGATTAATACTTTTACTTGTTTATCGGATCCTTGGGATCATAGTTATGTCTGATTCATCTTTTTATTCTGCATAACACTTCACACAGTACCCAGTTCATTATCAAGGCATAAGCAATTTGATTAAGATCACCTAACAAATCTGCCCCTGGGACAGGAAAAGAGATATGCACATATAATGTGAGATATTGTTCAAAACATGCCTATCTTTTTTTAATCTCTATTTTGTGTGAAATGATTTGATACCTAAATGTGACAACCTTTAAAAGAGATTTTATGGATGCTTTGATTTTATATGCAAGCAAAGGAGCTAAGTGACCAATAAATAAGAAATTAGGGCATTTCTCTGTTCCTGGTCATTTACTTTAGCAACTGGAAAGAGAACAGAAAAGTGTATTTATGTGCGGTGGTGTGGGATGATAGCATAATCACAAATGGTTAACAATGGCGGTTTTTTATTTAGAACCTCTTCTTTTCACATTTATGCAGAAGAATTTCACATTCAGTGCATTCAGGATGCACTTAACAGATCTACAACTTGTAATCATTAAGGGAACACTAATGCATGTAGCATACTGAGTAGAAATTGTGTACTTTTCTCAATATCTAGAAGAGACAATGCTCAGATAGCGTCTAATAGCAAAGCAGATAAAAAAATTAAACGATTGCTTAGGATGTCCTTGGTGGTTCTGCAGAATTTTTTTGTCTTAGCATTTGTTTAGAAAGTCATTCTGATTCCCACAAACGGTGATTTTATTCTATTTGCTTTAGATATCACCACTTCGTACTTGTTAGAGATTACACAGTCCAGAGAGTTTTTTCTGACCAATGGGTTGTTACTTTCAGGTCACATCTGGTATGTGGTATCTTGTGCACTGGTTTGTGTTAAAATTATAACACTAAATTTTGTGGAAAATTTGTTTTAAGTTAGTATTATTGAAGTTATGGATTTTAAGTTGAGTATGTGCTTGTATATTCTGGGGATAGGTATAACTTGAACATAGCATGTTCTAATTGACTAATTGCACATAGAAGACAGTTATCTGGAATTAATAATTTATTTTATAAAGCTTAATTACTTTGTATTTCTTTCTCAGAAATCATAGATAAGAACATTTTTCCTCCAAGGGGCCGGATACTAAATATTTTAGCCTTTTTGAGCCATACACTCTCTGCTGCAAGTACTGCATAGCATGAAATGAGCCATAGACAATAGATAAATGATAGAGCTTGGCTATGGTTCAATAAAACTTTATTTATGGACAATAAAATTTGAATTGCATACAGCATTCCTGTGTCATAAAATAGTATTATCCTTTTGATTTTTCAACTCTTTAAAAATGTGAAAACCATTTCTAGCTCATGAACCATACAAAAACAGGTGGCAGGCCAGATTTGACCATATGGTCAACCAGACATGGTCAAACATAATAGGCTGACCTCTGTCTTAAAATCTAACTATATATCTAAAAGCTGCTTTTTATTTTCTTAAAACAATTATAACTAGTGGTGAATTTTTGAAATGTTACAAGGGATGAGGCGTTGAATCAACAAAAACATTACTGCTAATACAATGCTTCAAAAACCCAGTTTGAAAAATTTTTTAAATTCATTGAAATAAACTTTACTAATAGCAGGAGTGTCTTTTATTTTAAAAATGAGATTTATATGTAAACTCCCAAGTGGATTTATATTTTACAATACTACTACAAGTGTTGGTAAATTTAAATGGTTAATTTCACTATTGATTATCTGTGTTTAGAAAATATGCCACAGTATATTCTGCAAGATTAATACATTTTAACATTCTTCGTGCATCTCCCAGTATTTGGCTTATATTATGTCACTGTAAAAGGAGATGATACCACTCAAATATTGCTGTCACTTCATGAAGAACGATATTTTTTTTTGAGAATGTTCAACTTTTTGTTTCTGTATCTATTGCCTTTTGAAAGAATAGTTCTTGGCATTTGTGTTTTATTCCTGAATATATTTCCCAACATAAGTATATTGCTTTCTATTAGATTTGCACTTCACAAAGACCTAATAGTCTAGCACTAACCTAATAACAAATACTTTTTTTTTTAGAATAAAAAGAATAAAAGAGAAAGAAAGAGGAAGAGATTTTAGAAAAAGAGAGAAAAGGAGAAAGAAAGAAACAGCAAAAGGAAGAAAAAAAAGAATGAAAGAGGA
>PVKP010044622.1:0-16606 GCA_004027715.1 Plecturocebus donacophilus | reverse complement strand
ATTGTATTCTCTTTGTAGCAATTGTGAATGGCAGTTTGTTCTTGATTTGGCTCTCTTTAAGCCTGTTATTGGTGTATAGGAATGCTTGTGATTTTTGCACATTGATTTTGTATCCTGAGACTTTGCTGAAGTTGCTTATCAGTTTCAGGAGATTTTGGGCTGAGACGATGGGGTCTTCTAGATACACAATCATGTCGTCCTCTGCACTTTCACTGGGAGCTGCAATCCTGAGCTGCTCCTATGCGGCCATCTTGGATCTCCCCCGGAGGAATGTTTATTAATGTTCATTAAACATCTGTGCTTATGAAGCTACAAGGCTAAGTGTTTGCTCACAACAAGCCTCAAACGTGATGTTATTTAGTCCTAATTTAATGGTGAGGATGCCAGAGATTAAAGGAAAGGGGTTATCGAGCTAGTAAATGACAGAGCTGTGGATCCAAACCCAGGTTTCTGATTCTGAAGCAGCTGTAAATTCTCATTACAGAGATCTAATGACCTTCTCCAGCAGTGGAGGACTCACTACCTCACTGAATTCTGAGAGTCAAAAATGCGTCTCTACCTGCTGATCCCAGAACAGTCCCCTGCTGCCACATTGAATGACTCTCATCTCTCTTCCTCAAGTCAGCCTTTCCTGTATTTCATGATTGCAAACCTTATCCTTATGTTGCCAGCAGTAACATTCTGTATCCTGCACCCACTCTACTGTGTCCTTTTCCTCCCACTGATCTTCATTCTGCCTTTTCTAGGGGAACTCTGAACAGTATTTCTGAGAAGTGGTAGGTAATGTGTGCTTTGCTTCAGTCTGAGTGGATTCTATCCAACCTCTGTAAAGAGCAGGGGTGGAAAGAAATCCTGTACCATTGCAGCTTCTTTTCAATCTAAACTTTCATGGCCTTATTATGTAGTTTACATGTTTTTGTCACACAACAGGATGTTTTGCCTCTATCATTCTATTTCCCTTTCTCAAATGTTGAGATGCCATAATAATTAATTAAGTACAAACCCATTTTAAAATATCATACTCCTAGCTAGGTGCGGTGGCATACTCCTGTAATCCCAGCACTTTGGGAGGCCAAGGTGAGTGGATCACTTGAGGTTAGGAGTTCGAGACCAGCCTGGCCAACATGGTGAAACCCCATCTCTACTAAAAATACAAAAATGAGCCGTGCGTGGTGGCAGGCACCTGTAGTCCTAGCTCCTCTGGAGGCTGAGGTGGAAGAATGACTTGAACCCAGGAGGCAGAGGTTGCAGTGGGCCAAGTTCTCATCACTGTACTCCAGCCTAGGTAACAGAGCGAGACTCTGTCTCAAAAAAATCATACTCCTATTTTCTTGGTGTGTGTGTCTCTCCTTAAAGTTAGATAGTAAAAGTGCAATAGACTTACAGTCCCTTATCTGGAAGTTTTGAGGCCAGATAAGTTTCAGAATTCAGACTGTTTCAGATTTTCCTAAAATTAATAATGCATATATGTTGTAAGTATATAATACTCACTGTGAGCTCTGGGACAACACCCAATAATCAAACCTATTATTGTTACTATAGCAAAATGTAAGAATTTTTTTTTCTTTTATTAGATTCCCAAACTAAAATGTAGGAATATTTTCACACTTTATGGATACATAAAGATTATACATACCTTCATGTTAACTCAGGTCAACTTTTGTTGCCAGATAAGTTACAAAAAAAAAAAACACTTTTTTTTTTTTAGAGCTTTTTGGATTTTAAAATGATGGATAGGGACTGTGGACCTGTCTTAGTAAAAGCACCTATTGAGAGTCTGTGAAAATTTTTTACTATAATATTTTCCATATTCCAAAAGGTTGGAAACCACAGTTATAGTGTATAAGCAGGGGTCACTAACTCAAGTGCAAAGGCCAGTAAAATATGTGAATTGGGAGGAGTTGCAGGAAAGTAGGAAATGGTAGGACCTCAGTGAACTGGTGAGTACACGTTCATTCAAAGGGCAGAGCTGCTCTTCAGTTCTAGCCACTTGTTGCCATGGTGAATGTGGGTGTAGTGTAGCCGCATCTTCCATTTTTAATGATACTCCAGAATGCTGATTTCCATGTGAAGTTTCTTGGTATTTAAATATTGGCAACCAAAAAAAAAAAAAAACCCCACTGTATTAGCCAAATAAAACATACCTGCAGGTTTTATCTGGCTGTGGGCTGCCAGCTACACTTCTGGTTTGGAGATTAATGCTGATGGTATGAAAAGTTGTCAGTGTTGTTGGTAATGAATTACTTCTTGAGATGTGGCTGGGTATATATGTTTTATACTTATTAATTATACCTCATAAATATGCTATATAGTTTTTGTGTATAAAAGATTTTGTGACAAAAACAAAACCTCGACAACTTGATAGGCCCTTTCTTTTGGCCCTGCCTTCTTTTCTGGCCAGTGGGAAATTTCCTTCTTTATCTACAAATTTGAAACTTTAAATTGTTTTTATCTTGGAAAAGGGAATGAAAGCCCCACTTTAAAAATAGGAGCTGTCATTAAAAGTAGTTTAGTGGCCAGGCGCTGTGGCTCATGCCTGTAATCCTACCACTTCGGGAGGCCAAGATGGGAGGATTGCTTGAGGCCAGGATTTTGAGACTAACCTGATCAATGAGCAACAGCCCCTCTCTCTATATATATGTATATAATGTATTAACATATATATATGTATACACATACATATATACACACAGACACACACACACACACACACACACACACACACATATTAAAAGTAGGAGTTTAAAAGGTTATATTGTAATGTTACTACCTTTCTAGGGCCATAGTGATCTGAAGTAACTTTGAGTATTCATCCTTATATTGGGACAGAGAGATGTCCTTGGTCTCCTCTCTTTTCTCATCTTTTCCTTGGGTGATCTCAGCTTCATAACTGTGACCTTATGGTTGATAAGTCTGTTTTATGCATCCAGTGCTGGCATCTCTTCATCCCTAGAGTGATGCTGCCATCTCCATCTTGAATGTCTCTGCTGACATGGCCTGCTAAACTTAAATTCTTAGGTGGAACAATCGCTTAAGCCCAGGAGTTCGAAACCAGCCTGAGCAGCATAGAGAGATTTCCTCTCTATTCATTCATTTTATTATAAAAAATATTCAAAATAAAATGAAATCGAACCCGTGAACTTCATCCTCAAATTGGCTTCATTTCCCTCTGTTCTCTAGTCTATAAGCCACCAAACTTTGGCATGTAGGGTAAATCTAGCCCATTGCCTGTTTTATAAAAAACGGATTATTGGAAGACAGCCACACACTACAGCAACAAGGTTGCATAGTTGGAATAGTGATCTCTATGGCTCACAGGTCCTATAGTATTTACTCTCTGGCCCTTAATAAGAAGTATGCTGACCCCTGCCCTTGGGTATTGAATGCCCTTATGTTATTCCCCATTCACTTGTCAGTCCCCCTGTTTCTCCTCTGTCCTCTCTTCCCTGGCTGTTACTGTGATCTAGCAGTGCTGCCTCCTTGGTTATCTTTTGACTTGGTCTCTGATTCCCAGTGGCCGTCCTTCCTGTTACCATCATCAGGTGCTGATTGTTTCTCAGCTGCACTCATAATTGTCATCCAGCTGGCTTTACTGGCCCTTCTGTTTGATGTGGTAGTCACCATTGTAATGATTATATCTGTTCTATCCTAAATTATTTTTTTTCTGATGAATTCTGTAGAGTTTAGAATCCCTACATTTATAGAAAACTAATATTTATTTTCAACAGTATTGCCAAATTTCCTGAAATGACAATGCTATCATTTAATTTATTCTCCAGAAAGTGGTTCTGCACTCTAATGCATGTCATTATGCATGACATGATGAGTATCACCTTTTGCCACCACTTTAGTTGCTTACGTATGTTTTTTAAATGTGCTGGCTATTTAAAGTTTTTTCATTAAGGTGGAAATGAATGTGTCTTTGTATTTCTTCTTATGAGTTTTCTGTACGTGTCATTTGTTTATTTAATTGCCTTGGAATTATTTTTGAACTTCATTATTCAGTTACCAATTCTAGTCAACAAATATCTATTAAGAACCTGTCAGTGAATTTTCAAGCCTGGCATGGTGGCACATGCCTGTAATCCCCCAGCACGTTGGGAGACTGAGGCAGGTAGGTGATTCACTTGAGGCCAGGAGTTCAAGGCCAGCCTGCCTGGGCAACATGGAGAAACCTGGTCTGTACTAAAAATACAAAAATTAGTCAGGCATAGTGGCGTGTGCCTATAGTCCCAGCTACTTGGAAGGCTAAGGCATGAGAATCACTTAAACCTGGAAGGCGGAGGTTGCAGTGAGCTGAGATCATGCCACTGCACTCCAGTTTGGGTGAGAGAGAAAATCTGTCTCAAAAAAATGAGAAAAAAAAAAGAACCTGTCATATGTGGCTGAGTGGAGACCAGTCTGTGGGTCACTAGAAAAGAGTAAGGACAAAAAGGCAAGACCTTGAATATCCTGTTAAAGGTGGACTCCAGGTAGTGGGAACTTAGTATAATTTTAAGCAGGGAAGTAAAATTATCAGATATTCATCCTAGGAAGTGGACCCTCACAGCAATGTGGAGAACGGACTTAAGGGAGGCCAATGGTAGAAACAGCAAGATCGGCAGGGAGTCAGCTGTACCAGTTCATACAAGAGACAGGAAGGAATATGGACCACAGCCATGGGAACAGGAGAAAAAAGGAAAGAATGAGAAAATATCTGTTGGTTCACTGGATATGCAGTGAGTGAGAGACAGAGAGATCATGATTCTGAGGGCTCATCCTTGAATGATAAGGATATAATGGAATATACTGAGTTTCTTTTTAGACGTGTTAATTTTGAGAAGCCATGGACATCCTGGTAGAAGTATCCAGCAGACAATTAGATAAACCAGTGTGGAATCAGGAGAAAGATGAGGTTAGACAGAGACATTGAGAAGTCATTGGCATACCAGTGAAAGTTGAATCATGGGACTGGATAAGTCTGTCCTGAGACCGCAGGCAGAGTAAGATATCCTGTTAGCCAGGCACGGTAGCTCATGCCTGTAATCGCAGCACTTTGGGAGACCGAGGCGGGTGGGTCACAAGGTCAGGAGTTCAAGACCAGCCTGGCCAACATGGTGAAACCCCGTCTCTACTAAAAATACAAAAATTAGCTGGGTGTGGTAGTACACACCTGTAATCCCAGCTACTCAGGAGGCTGAGGCAGAATTGCTTGAACCAGGACCTGGGAAGCAGAGGTTGCAGTGAGCTGAGATCATGCCACTGCGCTCCAGCCTGGGCTACAGAGCAAGACTTGGTCTCAAAAAAAAAAAAGGAAGAAAAAAGAGCTAAAATAAATAAAGAGAAGATCCTGTTAGCCGATGATGGTATCTTGGAGAATATTCACATTTAAGAAGTGTCAGAACAGGAAGCCACAAAGGGACTGAGAAAGAAGGTTTTAACATTACAAGGGGAATCTGGGGAGAGTGGTATCATTAAAAATGAAGACTACAGAGAAAATGTAAAGAATGAAGATGTAGTGTTTCATGTTTATCAGATACTACAGAGAGGTTAAGTGAACAAAAAGTGTGCATTGGATTTAACAGTTAGAAAATTGCTGAGGCAATTTTAAACAGTTAGAAAATGAGCGAGACAAGATTTTGTAGAGCTTTCAAAAACAAGCCAATGAACAAGACAGTGATAGGAGTAATGAACTTTTTCAGAGGCTCGGCTGTGAAAGGTAGATAGATAAGGTGGTGGGTTGCTGGAGGAGCAGAAAGGAGGATGTGACATGCCAGGAGAAATGGGCATACTCGTGTGCTCAGGCATAGAGAAAGACAATGGGAGATCCACAGAACGAGTCTTTGAAGAAGGCTGAATGGATAATGTCCAGGGGATGTTAGCCTTCAACTGCAGAACTGGATCCTTTTTCCTCTGAAACAAGAGGGAAGGAGTAGAGATGAATGAAGAGAAGATGCTGGGATATAGCCAGGGGATTTGGGGTCTTGACTGCTTGTCTCTAATGTCTTCAAGAGGGTGGAAGGCATGCTCATGCCTGAGGAAAGTGATAAAGATTTGGAGGGGCCCTTAAGGAAATTGATCTCAAGGGAGTTGACCATGGACATTTGATAGCATTTGGGGCACAACTGCTTAAACACTGATGAATAGGAGCTGTTGAAATGAATTGGAGGATATCTATAGGACAAACTTCTACACTTTTAAAAGGAATAAAATGGAATCATTCACATTTTGAGAGATTCCAAAGTCTAGTGATTTTTTTTTTTTAGAAAACATATCAGAGAATAATACACTGTCATTAATACAGACAGGCACGTATTTTTAAAAGACCTGGGGAAAAAACAGATTAATAATAGTGTAGTTTTCTGGTTAATGGAAAGAAGTAGGACATAGCAAAAAATCAGAACTTTTACTTTTTTTTTTCTTTGTTTCTTGAGATGGCTGTCACTATGTTCCCCAGGCTGGAGTGTGGTGTTATGATCACGGCTTATGGCAACCCAGACCTCCCAGGCTCGTTTGACCCTCCCACCTAAGCCTACTGAGTTAGCTGGAACTGCAGGTGCCCACCAGCACACCCTGCTAATTTTTCTATTTTTTTTTTTTAGAGACGGGGTTCCGCCGTGTTGCACAGGCTGGTCTCGAAATCCTGAGCTCAAGCTATCCACGCTCCTCAGCCTGCCAAGGTGCTGGAATTATAGGCATGAGTCACTGCATGCTAAATTTTAAATGATTTAATTTTTATATAACTTAGACTTTTCTACTATTCATCTTTTTTCTTATATACTGAGTGTACACTCGTTTATTTTATAATATTTGATCCTTAACACACGTGAGTATTTTAATTACCCAAGGCATACATAAATACCTGCTCCTTATAAAAAACTGAAGGCATTACATAACAACTTCAACTATCCCTCAAGCACCACCTCAGCCTGGCCAGCACCCAGCCTCACAAGAAACAACCACAGTGTGAACTTGTGTGAATACCTTTACAGTCCTTCAGAAATACTCTTTTTTTTTTTTTTTTTTTTTTTGAGATAGAGTCTCGCTCTGTCACTCAGGCTGGAGTGCAGTGGCGCTATCTCGGCTCACTGCAACCTCTGTCTCCACCTTCCAGATTCAAGCAGTTCTCCTGCCTTGGCTTCCCAAGTAGCTGGGTTGACAGGCACATGCCACCACACCTGGCTAATTTTTGTATTTTTAGTAGAGACAGGGTTTCACCATGTTGGCCAGCCTCAGGTGATCCACCTGCCTCAGTCTCCCAAAGTGCTGGGATTATATGTGTGAGCTACTGTGCCCAGCCAGTCCTTCAGAGACTCTTAAAATTTTTTCTTCCAATAGTTTTATTAAATTTAAAGAAAGTAAAACTGAAAATGAAATGACTCTTTCTAGGAGGTCATTAGTGATAAAGTAGATACACAGTGTGGCTTAATCTTTAATAGTCTCTGACAATCATCTGTTGCTTTCACAGCCTTTCAGCCCTGCTCCGGCAGTCTGGCCAGGTGACCTCAGAGGAGGTACAGATGTGGGCAAAGCCTCTGCAGCAGTATTTGACAGACGATGTCCCAACCTACCAGGTCCAAGTCCAACCAGGCTCCTAAGAGACACAGCAGAGGAGCAGGGATTGGCATCTGCTCCTCTGGGTATGGATGCTGGGGTGTTTCCTAAACTTGGTTGTACATTTTCAGCTAGTTTGATCTGTCCTGGAGAATTATGAGGAGCAAGCCTTGTTGGAGGAGTAGATAAAAGAGATTCTGTTTGAAGAAATTTAACAAAAAGTTCTGAAAAAGAAAGAGATGGGCGGACCACCTGAGGTCAAGAGTTGCTAATTCAGGCCCAGTGGTGTTCTGGGGATACTTTTGGATCCTCTTCAAGGCACCCAGTCGTCCACCTGGGAACAGTGCCCACACTCTTCTGACACTGCTGCTCTATTTTCTCCCTTGTGACACCCAGGAGGCTTCCCATGGCTTGTAACACTACATGTTCTGTGTGTTTTGGTGTGTGGAGATATCTAATGAAGAGGTTTCTCATGAGGAGTTTGTCCACTTTTCCTTCTGTGCTGCTGGCTAAATGTATACATTTCTTTTGGAAATTATCCAACTTTTCCTGTAGAACCACGTTTTGTTTTTCAAGTTTTTTGATTTCTTCCTGATACTCTATTTCCTTTTCCCTGGATGTTTCAGCAATTTTTTCATTGTCCTGTTTTAGTTTATCCATATCCATTTCTAAAACTGATACTCTCTTCTTCAGGTTTCTCACTGCCTGCCTCAAAAGTTCATTTTTATTCATTTTTTTCGTGAGATTTTTTCTCAACGAATGTATTAGACTGTTTTTGGCTCTGATGAAAAGGTTTTTTCCCCTAAGTAACATGTCTAAGACATTTTGTTTCTCCTTCAGCTGCTGAATTTCTGAACGCATTTGTTCATGTTCTTTTCTTTCTCGTTCTGAGGCGGCAGCAATGGAATCAGACAGTCTCTGATTGTCTTCTTGGAGGGATCTAATGGTTGCATCTTTTTCCTGCACTGCTTTTCTCAGCTTCTCGATCTCTTGCTGGAGCAATTTAGAAGACTCAGTCGATAGAACAGACTCACTTGTGTGAAGAGATTCTGCCGAGTGTGAAGAAAGTGCTTCTCTGAGCAGCTGGGGTAAAATATCCAGCTGTGGGAAGAGGCTGTCTTCGCCATTGCAGAGCTGTGCAATGCTGTGCTGCGTATGTGCTAACTCCTGCCCCAGGTTTTTGAGTTGAGTTTCAGCCCCTTCATAATTTTGCATCAGGGCTCTACAGTTCATCGGACACTGAGAGTCGTCTTCACTGCCAATTAAAAGTTTTGCCTGAAGTTGAGGAACTTCTTCTTGGGGTTGGGCTGCCTCCTGCTGCATATTTTGCACTGTGGTCACCAGCTGCTCTTTCCACGCTTCCACTTTCTTAATGGGCTGTTTTAAGATATCAGGTTCTTGTGGAAGCTCCTCATACTGATAGATAGCAATACTTTCAAGGTCATGACCGGTGCTGGATGTTTGCAGAATGGTTGCTAAAGGCTGACATTTCTGACTTAATGCATCTATTTCAATATCTTTTTCTTGATTGAGATGTGTTGACTTCGGAACATTGTCTATAAACCTCTCCTGACCACTACTAGTGGATGAGTTTTTATTTTCCTCCTGCAGCTTACGCAGGCCTCCTTCATTGTCAGCAGTTATAGCCATTCGATGGTGATACTCTCCTTCTAGATAGCTGTTTTCCCTAGCCGCCTCTTTCCAAACAGCTGATACTTCTTTGGTTTCCAAAGCAGGTAGTTGCAGTTGCAGCTGAAGGTGAGCAACACCCTGGGTGTGAGGAGCTGAAGCTGTTACAGCCTGAAGGCCCGGCACCTCCACATCTTCCTGCTGGATGATGTGAATGAGTTTGCCCACCTCACTGATGGACGGCTGATCCATCCGTTCAGTTAAAGTCATATTCTGGTCATGTAGAACTTTCATCTCCAGTTCTTGTTTGTTCATTCCTTTCACTAACCTTTCAGTTTCCAGTTCAGATGAATCAGGCTTTTCAATTCCATTTTCTGTACAAAGACACTCAACTTCTCTTGTTTGATGAACATCACGGTCTGTTTGAATGTCTTCTCGTTTTCCACACAGGTGAGTTTGGATTTGTTGTTTTGTATTTTGCAAATTAATTTCTTCATCTTTGGCTGAAAAGCACTGGGTGTGTGTGATATTCATTTGCTCTTGCTGGCATTTAAAATCATCCATTTCCTGTTTCTGGTCTTGTAAAGACTGAAGTAGTTGCATCTTACTGCCCAACTGCTCTTGAGTTATCTTTTGAGATTTCTTTTCTGCCTCAAGACTGTAGTTGTCTCCTTTCAGTTGAGATACCTCCGTTTCTAGCTCCATAATTGGATCTGCAGTTCTCGGCTCTGCCATAGGTGCAGTTTGACTATGTTGAAGTGTCTCATTCAGTGATTCTATGAAGTCCATGCATGCCTCAATGTCCTTATTGTCACAGTTAGGGAAGTTTTCTTCCCCCTTAACTGTGCCCTGTATCAGCACATTTGAGACGTGTCTCATGAAGGAAGTCACATTGTTGCTCACTCGAGCCTTGTGTGCCATGAAATGGCCTAAGGCAGAGCAAAGGCCTCCAAACCAGAAAGACATTGCTGTGGGTTTTAGAACTGACCTGCTCTCCTTCACGAAAAGCATCCAGTGCACTGGGATTCATATCCAGTCTGAACAAGTCAGGGAGGCCCTGTCTTTAAAACAGACAGTCACAATGAGGCGTTGCTAGGCAGCACCTGCTGAGCCTCACAAAGGGCAGAATGCTGCCTGGAAGTGCACAGGCCTGGCCTGGGGTGCCACTAGGGCTTCTGCTCATCCTCACACCTTCCCACCCTCAAGGTTGGCACCCTTTCCCTCTGCATTAGTCACTTTCTCCTGTGCCACGTGCAGCATCTACCACCCAACCACCAGGACAGCTGCTCAGAATGGGCAACCACAGATGATTTTCCCTGAATGTGAGTGTGAGTGTTGGTAGACATGTTAAGAAAAACACTACCTTTCACTTTTTCTAAGTGGTACCATACATTACATATGTGATCTGCACCTTGTGACTTTCATGCCACAATTACTTTGTTAAATGGAGGTAAAATTTACACTGTGAAGCACACCCATCTTAAGAGCACAAATCAGTGGATTCTGGCAAATGTCTACACCTGCACAGATGCACTACCCTAAAGAAGATGGTGAACATTTCTGTTATCCAAAAAGATCCTGGTCCCCTTTGAGATTCACCTTCACCCTTCTGCCCCAGCAAGCCTTGCTCGCGTCTCTGTTCCCAGGGTTGAGTTTTGCATGTTATTGAAGGTAACACACAGAGTATCCTATGTGTACACTCTGTGTATCGACCTTTTTTCCATATGTATTTCGGATCTCAGCAGGGTAGTGAGTTTTAACTCCCAAGCAATCACTCCAATGATGGATGTATCCATCAGCCACAGCATATAAAGGTCCTAGTAGGCTGCACGGCACCAAGCTGGGGCCCGACACAAGGCCAGTTTTCATACATTGCACTCAACTGCAGGGTAGGCAGGTTGTGTGGGAGTGACTGGAGGCCTGATGCCATTCAAGTATTGAAAAACTAGCAGGCCAGGCACAGTGGCTCATGCCTGTAATCACAGTACTCTGGGAGGCCAAGATGGGCAGATCACCTGAGGTCACGAGTTCAAGACCAACCTGGCCAACAAGGTGAAACCCCACCTCTACTAAAAATACAAAAAAAATTAGCCAGGTGTGATGGTAGGCACCTGTAATCCCAACCACTTGGGAGGCTGAGGCAGGAGAATCGCTTGGACCTGGGAGGCAGAGGTTGCAGTGAGCCGAGATCACACCACTGTCCTCCAGCCTTGGCAACAGAGTGAGACTCCATCTCAAAGCAAAACCATCCGTGGCTCTCTGTTGTCCCCTAGTTCCATGGCAAACAATACCTTTCTTTGCCGCCACATCCCCACCTCGTGTCTATGCCCTACTAGTACATGCTCCTCCCTCAACCTCTCCTCTCCATGTTCTTTAGTTGTTCTGACTTACCTGAGGTCCACATGGATGGTTTCCCTGCTTTCCTGGCCACACAGTTCATCACTCTTCTATCCGTGCCCCAAAGTGCTCTCCTCAAGGATGATTGTGGACATCTCTGTCTTTCCCATGAGCTCCTCAAAGTGGGGACTGTGTGTCATTTGTCCCTTCTTTTTATTCCTTCCTATTTCTTGACATTTAGTGGGAGCTCCATAAATAATGGCCACATTAACCAAGATGTGAGATCCTTGGTATCTTGGACAAAGTCCATCCTAGGATATGCGGTTTATACTTGGAGACTTGCTTTCCCTTCTCTGTGGTTGAATGCTCAGCTGAGATCCGCTGGTGTGGGTGTTTCTGTAGCCTCATTAGCAGTGTGGGAAGCCCAGCAGCTGGAGACATTAGCTTCTGACACAGGGTTCACTAACTCTCCACATATTCTGTCCCTGAGTTTCTGTTTACTGTGTGCCTGTGATTCTCTTTGGTGCTGTCCCACACGGTGTTATCACAACCAACTCTTTGTTTTCATTGAACATCCTGCCCTGCGCCTGCTCCAAGTCTCACTAGCTTTTTGTCTTTGTGTGGTCTGGGCTCTACAGCTACTTTTTCCAGAGAGAAGCTAGAACAACTTGAAAAGTTTGGAAAAGTCATTCTTAGCTAAGACTTGGGATTTATCTGAAGGTTGTTATCATTTGGTATAATTCTCACAACAGCTAACACTCCATGAGCCCTCACTAGGTGCTACTAACCACATTAAATGAAGTACATAAGTGGTTCCTAAACAACCACTGGTGGCGGCACTATTATTATTTTATGATTATTCCCATTTTACAGTGGAGGAAATGTTGCTTAGTAAGGTGTACCTGTGAACATCTAGGCCTGGAATTCAGAGTCTCATTTGACTCTAGAGCCATTTCTTTTTTGTTTTTTTGTGTTTTGTTTTTATTTTTGAGACGGAGTCTCATTTTGTCACACAGGCTGGAGTGCAGTGGGACGATCTCAGCTCACTGCAACCTCTGCCTCTCAGGTTTGAGCGATTCTCCTGCCTCAGCCTCCTGAGTAGCTGGGATTATAGGTGCACGCCATCACACCTGGCTAATTTTTGTATTTTTAGTAGAGACAGGGTTTCACTATGTTGCCCAGGCTGGTCTCAAACTCCTGAACTCAGGCAATCTGCCCTCGGCCTCCAAAAGTGCTAGGATTACAGGCGTGAGCCACCGTGCCCAGACTACAGAGTCATTTCTTATCATTCTATTTCTTATGACCGAGTTTATTCTGCCTGTGAGGGCAAGAATGTAGAACCAATTGTAAATCGTGCACATCAGAGCTTCTTCCGGGCAGCCCTAGAATCAGGGTATTTATGGCCTAGTGCACAGAGACCCTGGAGACTATAGTGCTGCAGGTCATTGTGGCTACTGCCCTTCTAGTCTGCTAGTCTACCCTAGAGTCCCACTGCTCACTCTGCCCCCTGCCAGCTGTTGGTACTAGAGCCTTCTCTTTGCAGTGGTTCTCAATGCTGGCTGCACTTGGGAGGAGCTTTAAAGAAAAAATTCGAGACCCCGCACCCAGAGGTTCTGATTCATTTGTTCTGAGTTGGGGTCTAGGCATCAGTATTACTGTGTTTTTTTGACCATTTTATGAGGTATATTTTATAGGTCATAAGAGTCACCCATTTTTGCTTTTTATTTTGACTTGACAGGTAATACTTGTAAATATTTATGGTATACAGAGTGATATTTTGATACATGTTCACAATGTATAATGATCAAATCAGGGTAATTATGTCCATTAACTGAACGTTGATCATTTCTGTGTGTTGTGGACATTGAAAATCCTCTTCTGTTTTTTTGAAAATATACACTAAATATTTGCTAACCCTATGCATCCTACAGTGCTACAGAACATTAGAACTTATTCCTCCCATCTGGCTGTGACTTTCCCTGTCCTCTCCTCCATCCTACCCAACCTCCCATAACCATGATTCTACTGCACTTCTAGGAGCTTTGTTTTTAGCTCCCACATATGAATGAGAAGATGTGGTATATATCTTCCTGTGCCTGATATATTTCAAAACTTTTCCAATTTTAAGTGTATAAAATGATTTTGTATGACAAGAGCAAGACTCCATCTCAAAAAAAATAAAAAGCATAGATAATGAAAATTTTTAAAATATCACAGAATATGGAGTGGATCCCTTGGGAAATCCAAGATAAGAATCCTCAGAGCTCTGTGTTCCCTGTATGGTGTCTTATTTCAGGTCTTTGGCTGGGCTTTGAATACTAACTTAAGGCTGTAAGAAGGTTCACAGGACCATGACTGTTTACTCTGGAGGGATCCCAGAGGAACTAGTTTTACCCCATTATGGTGAATCCATGGTTAACACCGGCAAACCTGATAGATAAGTAGGTGGTCAGCAGCACTGCAAAGGAGAAATAGTCTCCTGTGCAGTATTTTGAAGGGGCTAAGAGCCAACCCACTTCTGGGTTATTCATATCCTCAGCAGGGCAAGAGGCAAGACTTTTCCCTAGGTAAGATTTGTCTCCTGGCAACTGGGGTCCCCTTGGCCACAACTGGGTCTGTTCAGTCAATGAGGGGCTTAGGACTTTTTAGATTGGCCCCTTTTGGTGAAGATATGCCAGAGGCATCATCAATGGCCAAGCTTTTATTTTTTCCCATATCATTGCTGGGGTGGTGTGGCTGCCTGTTCTGGGTCCATCCTATCCCTCATTGGGACCCCTATGGCCAAAGGACTCAGAATGAATCAAAAGAAAGACTGATTTTCAATTAAACATTCTAGGCCAGATAGAAATGGAGGTGGGTAGGCACTCATTAACCCTGAAAACCCTTTAAGCAACATGAGAGTCAAAAAGCAAAATGTAAGATAAAATTTGTCATCCTAAAGCCAGGCCCCCATGGCTAACATACAAAGTATATCAGCAGCTTCATCTGAGGTCCAGGTGGCATTGATAAGTGTAGTTGGGCAGTTCCACTTATCTGGGGTAAACAGATCTTACAGTGACTTTTATCCAGTCCATGCTCAGGAATACCCTCCTGTGTATCTGAATTGTATATCCATCTACGGCTGTTCAGTTGTGAGCTGTGGGTCCTACATCAACCAGACATGCTCTTCCATCTGCAGCATTTAAAACTAAAGACACTGCTTCCAAATTAGTTATTCTCACAATCCATTTTAGGAAAGGTGCCTCAAGGAAGCTGATGATACCAGTCTACACAAGGGAACATTTCCTTCACATCATACCATTTGGCTTCAGAAGTTACTTAGTTTTGCCTTTCCCTACATTGACTACCTTCTGGGAAATGACAGGTCTGAGAGGTGCCAGTAACTACCTCTTTTGTGGGTGGCTTTGAGGCTAGTGATCTAAACTCAGACCCACATCTCAGCTTGGTCCAGCCTCAAGGCCCAACTCAGCACTCTTACTTTAATTTTAGCTATTATAGATAAGAATAAATAAGGGAATGAATATTTCACTTTTTCCTTATTCGTTTGCATTTCCTTATGCAACCAGTGATTACAGTTCCTGAGGAGCTGGATCTTTAAATTCCACTGGTTCTTGCAGTGGCTTTCTATTAACTCTGTCACAAGTAACTCCATACCTGTACAAATTGGGTGATTCCTCTCCTCTCAAGGTCTCAAAATAACTTGACGTTCCTGGGCCTGTCAGAAAGTAACATTCTTTACTTAGCACAGGTCAGGAATCCTGCAAAGGAACTGCACAGACAGGTATGAAGCCAGTCTTTCCAAGGGACATTTATCAGCTCTATAAAGTCCATCTCAGTTCCTCAAAGCAGTCTGCTCATATCTAAAAATGTCATTCCAGTTAAAGCCTTAGTCAAAAAAACAGTGCCTCCTATTATGTACTGTTACTAAAGAAAACAGATTCTTACTGAACTTATGCAAACAACTACTGCCATAAGTTAAGAATATTCACAAAGAGTTTATGAATTCTGGAGAAATCAGGCAGACAACAAGAAATATGCTTCAAATTTTGTTTACAAGAGTATATTCAATTGTTAAGGGTTACAAATAGCTCAAGAGGAAAAAAGTTTGACACTGAGTGACAAAAAGAAGCAGCAATGTTTCAAACCAAAAAAGCCACAAAGGAATTAGTTCAGTCCTCTATTAGCTGAGTCCATGCAATTAACTCTTGTTCTGCTTCATACTGAGTTTATCAGTCCTGATGACGACATCAGCCTTTTAATTAGAGTCCTAGAAGTTTTCTGTCTAATCCAACTGCCGTCTCTCCAACGTCATCAGAAACCTGCATTCAGGAGTCTTTTCCAAGAAGCAAATTTTGGACTATTCTTTTTGAGAAGAATCCAATAAAACAATAATTGTGGATGATAAAAGTTTTAAGACATCCTAGTCAAATAAACATTAAAGGTACAGTTGTCAAGGAAATTTGTTTATTTCTGTGGTATACAACAGTTTAACATAATAATCATATTTATTACTGATGATGTATCAGAATTTGAGGAATGTCATGTAATTTTGGGACACATTAATAACACATTTATATAAATATAACCCAAAGAAAGTGAAACACTGTTTCATATTTGACAATGTTTCCTGTATAATTTTAACATATGAAATAAGCCTAATTATGTCTCTTTTGGACTTTAGGGGACCTAATATCTTTTAAATATATATATTATTTTTTGTTTGTTTTTTTTGGGGGGGGAGACAGGGTCTCCAGAACTCTGTAGCCCAGGCTGGAGTGTGGTGGTGCAATCACAGCACAGCTCACTGCAGCCTTGATCTGGGCTCAAGCAATCTTCCCACCTCAGTCTTCAGAGTAGCTGGGACTACAGGCACACGCCACCATGCCCAGCTTTTTGGGTTTTTGTTGTTGTTGTTGGGTTTTTTGTTTGTTTTGTAGAGATGAGGTCTCACTATGTTACACAGACTGGTCTCAAACTCCTGAGCTGACGTGATCTGCCCACGTCAGCCTCTCAAAGTGCTGAAATTACAGGTGCGAGCCACTGTGTCCAGTGCTAATTTGTGTGTGTGTGTGTGTGTGTGTGTGTGTGTGTGTGTGTGTGTGTGTGT
>PVKP010044621.1:0-16610 GCA_004027715.1 Plecturocebus donacophilus | reverse complement strand
AAAAACATACCAAAAGGTAAAGAGCATCACCATAATGAAGAATCTACATCAACTAATGGGCAAAACAGCCAGCTAGCATTACCAGAAGCTGCAATTTTCGTCTCTGATAAAACAGACTTTAAAACAACAAAGAACACAAGAAACAAAGAGGGACATTACATGGTGGTGAAAGGATCAATGCAACAAGAAGAGCTAACGAACCTAAATATATATGCACCCATTACAGGAGCACCCAGATACGTAGGGCAAGTTCTTAATGACTTACAAAGAGACTTAGACTCCCACACAATAATAGTGGGAGACTTTAACACTACACTGTCAATATTAGACAGATCAACGAGATAGAAAATCAACGATGATATCCAGGACTTGAACTCAGACCTGGAACAAGTAAACTTAACAAATATTTACAGAACTCTCCTCCCCAACTCCACAAAACAAACATTTTTCTCAGTATCACATTACACCCATTTTGAAAGTGACCACATAATTGGAAGTAACTCACTCCTCAGCAATTGCATAGCATTTCACAGGTTTAAATAAAATATTGGTTGGCTGCTTATTTGTTATTTTCATCCCCTATTCCTTCTGGTCTCCATTGTTAAGCACAATTATTGGCATAAAAGAGGTTTTTAATACCCATTTTTAGACTTTATTCTAGCCTGGGCAATAAAACAAGAATCCCGTTCTCTCTCCCTCTTTTTCTTCCTTTCTTTTTCTCTTTCATTCTTTTTTTTCCTTTCTTTTGCTCTTTCTTTCTTTCTCCTTTTCTCTCTCTTTCTTTCAAAAAAGAAAAAAAGACAATATCTAAATGAGTAACCTGTTTTCCAACTTTTTTCCCAGTTACATAGCTTTTAATAAATTATGCAAATTATTAATAGGAGTATCCGGGCATTTTGAATCCAGCTGACTCATGCATGGTGCTCTGAAAATAACTGTAAAACTACATGATTTTTTTTCTCTTCTAGACCCCCTAAGATATCGCATCTGTCCCATTGTTAACTCTGTGTAGTCCACATAAAATAGTTATAATTAAAGTCATTACTGAAGTTCCTGTTGAATAGCTATAAGTGAAGCTCGGAAGCATGGACATTTGGAGGTAATACAGCACGTAATTCCAATTTTTAAAATATTAAGCAGTATAGGGATAAAAAAAATCTCAGGAGCCCATCTACATTTACCTCATTATTAAAAGGACAATTGCTTTTTATCTGTTATAGAATTTATAAATATATGAAGAATAAAATTAGAATTACCCATTATTCTACTCACCATGTAGGCAATTATTTTCTTTAATTTAAATTTTATTTTCCTAATTTTAAAAAAATCATTTTTTTTTTTTTTTTGGCCTGGCAGGCCTGTCATCCCAGCACTTTGGGAGGCTGAGGCAGGCAGATCAGCTGAGGTCAGGAGATCCAGACCAGCCTGGCAAACATGGTTAAACCCCATCTCTACTAAAAATAAAAAATTAGCCATGTGGTGGTGCATGTCTGTAGTCCCAGCTACTCGGGAGGTTGAGGCAGGAGAATGGCTTGAACCCGGGAGGTGGAGGTTACAGTGAGCCGAGATCGCACCACTGCACTCCAGCCTGGGTGACAAAGTGAGACTCCATTGTGAAAAACAAAATCTTTTTTTCGTAAATATGGGAGTCTCGCTATGTTGCCCAGATTGGTCTTGAACTCTTGGCCTCAAGCAATCCTCCTGCCTCAGCCTCCCAAAGTGTTGGGATTACAGGCATGAGCCACTGTGCCCGGCTACAGTTCTTATTAGTTAAGTCATTTTTATGCTGTACCATCATTTACTTAAACATTCTCCTACTGTTGGACAGTTTGGTCATTTAAAATTTTTTTGTTGTAATTAATGTTTTTATGTATCGATTTTTGACATTACTGATCATTTCTTTAGAGTATGTTTCTAAAAGGAATTGGTGGATCAATCACTATGAACTTTAAAGGAAAAGCTTTTGATAACGTTCACGAATTGCTTTATGATATAGCCGAATATGCACTATTATCAACAATGTATAAGATCAATTGTCTCATCATGTGCTCACCAGCACAGCATGTATTCGTAATTTAGTTAATTTGACAGCTAAATAGTCTCTTTTTTAAAAAGATAACTGGTATAAATAACTTTTCATCAAAATTAGAGGAACCACAAATACTGTTGTTCTCTGACACAGATGAAGGTATCAGAATTCAGTAGAGACAATACTGAGCTCCTACTATAAGACATGAGCCAGTCCTTTAAGGAGTTTGTTGTCTTGGCAGGATACTTAACACCTGTGTTTATAGGTACTTTCCTCCTTAACTCAGAGCCTCACCCCAAAGTGCTTAGGAGAAAGCAGAGAAGGCCTGGCTTCTTGTGCCCCCTTTGCCTTGATTCCCATCGCTGTGTTATGCTGGCAGCCACCATGCTGTGCTATCAGCCACATGAAATAGAGCTCAGTGGAAACAGATTAATGCATCAAATAAATTTGCTTGGACATTTCAGCAATCACTCATCTAGCTGGCTCACATTTTTTGTTAAATAGAAAGCAAAAAAGGCATAAATATTGCTTTTACCTTTATGCTTCTATCTCTTCATTATATGCAGTATTCATAAATGGAATTTTGTGCTTCTTTAATTTGGATATTTAAATATTAAAACATTTAAACATTAAAATTTAAACAAGTCATTAAAACAAGACAAAGTCATTAAACAAGCCCACTCTGGAAAGAGAGCCCTATAGTCAGCATATCCCATCTGCTTTTGTCATTTATACAAGAATCCATGTGAAAATCAATCTCATCACAGCAATCTTTGACCATCAGGGGATATTGTACATACATCTCTAATCTTAGATACTAATTTAATCAGTGGTTTAAAGGCGGGGAGTTACAATGAACACAAACTTTCTTTTAATTCTTCAGTCATGTCACTCTTTTTCTTCCGGAGTCTCCCAAAATTATTGACATATGCTTTCACATCTATTTATTTTATTTGTTTATTTTAATGAGATGGGGGTCTTGCTATGTTGTCCAGGCTGGCCTCAGACACCTGAGCTCAAAATGATCTTCCTGCCTCAGTCTCCTGAGTAGCTGAGACTTCAGGCATATACCACCATGACTGGCTCTCTTTTTTTTTAATTAAAAAATTTATTTTATTAAAATATGAAACGCTTCATGAATTTTCATGTCATCCTTGCACAGGGAGCATGCTAATCTTCACTATAGTGTTTCAATTTTGTATATGTGCTGCTGAAACAAGCACTTCATGTCTGAAAGTTCTTGAGAAAAGCACATTCTGAGGCAAAATTTCAACAGATCTGTGTGATTTTACTGGTGAGGTTAGGGAATTCACTGAATCCCTATGCCCTTTGATAAAATGATTAAAAATCATGACATACCATAGACTGATTGCTGGAAGTAGTAACAGACCGGCAGACAGCAGGAAAGGGAAGCCAGGGTACCAGGCAACAGTGGCTGAGTAAATTCCATTGAAGGTAGAAACTGCAGTGACTCCTCCAAGTGTTTCTAAGAAAGCAATACAAGCAAACAGGGTACCTGTTGGGGGTAGGGATGTAAAGGGAGAAAAAGAAAAGGCAGAATTACAAAACAACAAACACAAACTAATGGAGACAATTGTTATTCATCGAAAACAGTAAACACTGGTGAATGAAATGAAAGTTACTCCCTCAAAATCCCTGGGAAGTCAGCAGCCCATTCTACAGCTGAGGAAACGAAGGGAAAGATTCTCCTAGGACCCGATGTGAGAGATGTTGAAAACTCCAAATAGCCAAGTTCCAGTGTCCACAGGGCAAAGCTAAAAAGACACTGCAGCTGACTCATGTGAAAACTGCAGGTCTCTCGTCTCTGCCACAGCCCCAGGCAAAGCCACACCTAGCCCTGCTCTTCAGGATGCTCTCCCACCCTCCATCTCCGTGCCAATCTGTGTGTGACACCTGAAAGCACAGGATGGCTCTGAACAAGCAATGCTTCCTGCAAGAGCCTTTTGAAAGGTAAAGAAAACCTTCCATGCTCCTCAGTCTGGCAAGAGAGACAGCTGCAGGCAGAAAGGAGATTCTTATCATACGTTCTGCAATTGGAATTTTATCCCTCTCCTCAAAGTGACCAAAAAATTCCATCACCACTAGATTTTGCATGTTTGACGCATCGAATTAACCATCCTGTGTGCTAGTGATGGTTTACGCCACAGTTTAATATTAAGCCACTCTTTAAAACATACATTTCCACCTTACTGCTGGCAACTGCCTCTGCCCTAAGGTGCCTTACAAGATGAAGAGCGGGGATTCTGCTATGGTCACTTGCTATACACCTATGGTCAAGGGCCACTCAGCACCATTCGTGAAGTCTAAAATGACTGCATGGTCAGTAAAAACTCACAATCAGAGAGAAACAGACAGTATTCTATTGATGTTTAGTTGTGTCTAGAATCCAAGACAATGTCAACTGAAGAGTTAAACCTCCAAAAGACAGGCTGGCCATCTTCATGTACTTTTCTTCCTCTTCGTCAAATTGTGCATCACCAGATTGAATAAAATTTCGTGACCGTTTTCAGTCAGATTGACCTGGCTTTCTTGGTCTCGGTTCCTATGCATGTATATATATAGCTTCTGCTTTCTGTAGACTTCATCAACAAGCCACTGTGCTTGTTCCTTACTTTGCCAAGTTTATTTTTCCATGATAAACTGTAATGCATTTTTCTTATTGACAATACAAATCGTGTAAATAATTGTGTTTGCCTGGAAGAAAAGGCCAAGCTTGAGGATTACCTCTCAGAATTAGATATGGTTTTTGTTTATATTCTAATTTTCCCTGTGGTCTCGATCTTTTAGACTGTATTGATTTTTATATTTAAACTTTTTCATTTTGTTGTACATATTCTCATATACTGCTTCAAATTATTCATTGAATGATAGGACATACATTCATAAAATATACATTTATCTCTGCGAAATACTGTGTGCTCACTTATGTGTCTTCTTTTGACTAAAATGAAAGCTTTGTTGCTCTGCCTTGCACATCTGCCTTGCTCACAGCTATATCCCTAGGGCTCAGCTGTCCTGGTGCATGGCAGACATTTAATAAATATTTGTCAAATGAATGAATAAAAGCTTAATTCAGGATCCCGTTTACCAGTCACCAAGTAGCATGCAGACTTACTGCCTCCATGCTTTATGATAATACATTAAGTCAGTTTAATTGGAAGGACGTTCTTCTACTTGTCTGACTACATTAGTTTCTTTTATTTCTGATCTCTTGCCGCAGTCAGGAATAGTGCCATGGAAAAGAGGCTGCACAGTACTGGTTCTGTTATGTAAGAGTTTTCATCTATTCTTGATGGGAAATAGGTCAGACAGTGCACCATTTGTTCTGATGGAAGCATACTTTTATGAAGTAGCTTCAGCTCGTTGCTCAACTTCTCTGATCATTTCAACTTGTTTAATAGTTGCCAGAGATAAAACAGGATTAAAGGATAAGTACAACTGAATTTATCTTCTAAATCCTGTTTTTTTTTAATCCAATAGACCTCAAAAATCAAGTCTGTTTTACTATATCCCAATTTATCATCACAAGGAGTCTATGAGTGATGCCCAAGTAAAATAGTTGAAGGCAGCTTTAGCTCTGAGTTCACAGTGGTGCAGAGCACAGAGACTTCAAAATAATTACCAGAATTCCATTTTCTCATCTTTCTTATTTAAGATAACAGAAATAATGACAGGCATCTGAAAACTTCAGCAGTATTTCCCCACTCTGATTATTTAAAGTGTATTACGTTTTCACAAAAATTGCCAATTTAAATAATGGTGAAGGATGGGAATACATTTAGTTATAGATGTTGACACCATCCAAAAGATTATTTAGCTTGCATTTAAGAACAAAGTAATTTAAGTATCCTGGAATAATGAAGTCACAATTCACAGTTACCGTAATTCTGATAAAGAAATGCCAAAATGTAAACTAAACATTTTAAAATATTACTATATTTAACAGTATGATATGACTTTTTTATTTTTATTTTTTGTAGAGATAGAGTCTCCCTCTGTTACCCAGTCTGCTCTTGAACTCCTGGCCTCAAGTGATCCTCCCACCATGGCCTCCCAAAGTGCTGGGATTATAGGTGTGAGCCACTACACCTGGCAGAGATGACTTTTTAAAAGCCTTTATAAACTAAACCAAATGTAAACAAAAATAAACTATACATCTTGACAACTCTATTTTAGGTCTAAGTCAAAGCAGGTAAATTTTTTCCCAATAGCTTTATTGAGCTATTATTAACATCCCACTAACCTCACCCTTTTAAAGTCTACAATTCAGTGGTTCTTAGTATGTTACAGAGTTTTGCAACCATCTCCACTATCTGTGGAACATTTTCATCACCCCGAAAAGAAACTCTATACCCATAAGTACTCATTCTCCTTCCCCTGACCCAGTCAAGGCCTGATTTAATTTCTGCCTCTATGGATTTGCCTATTCTGGACACTTCACGCAAACAGAATCATATTTATATGACAATATATGACCTTTTGTGACTAGATTCTTAAATGTGGCACAATCATTTCATAGTTCACCCATGTTATAGCATGTAACGATATTTATTTTTATTGCGGAAGAATAGTTCACTGGATGGATAAACCACATTTTGTTTATCCATTTGTCAGTTCATGAACATTTGTGTGGGCTTCACTTTTTGACTACTGTGAATAATGCTGCCATGAACAAGATTTTGTGTGGACATATGCTTTCACTTCTCATGGTGTGTAAGTAGGGGAGGGATTGCTGAGTCATAAGGTAACTAACTTTCTGAGGAACTGCCAAACTGCTTTGCACGGTGGCTGCACCATTTTACCTTCCCACTAGCAGTGTATGAGGGCTCCAATTTCTCCACATCCTCTTCAACACTTGCTGTGGCCTGTTTTATTTTGGCCACCCCCGTGGGTCTCACTCAGCGGTTTTGCTTTGCATTTCGCTGATGGCTAATGATACTGAGGGTTTTCATGTGCTTATTGGTCATTTGCATAACTTCTGTTCAAATCCTTTGCCCATTTTTAAATTGAGTTGCTTTTTTGTTGTTGAATTTTGAGTTCTTAAATATGCTGGATATGAGTTCCTGATTAGACAAATATAATTTGCAAATATCTTCTCCTGTTCTGTGGGTTGTCGGTTGTCGTTTCACTTTCTTACTTTCTTCCTTTGTTTTCTTTTTGAATTTTTAGTAGAGACGGGGTTTCACCGTGTTGGCCAGCCTGGTCTTGAACTCCTGACCTCAGGTGATCTCCCCCGCCTCAGCCTCCCAGAGTGCTGGGATTATAGGTGTGAGCAACCACACCTGGCCTCACTTTCTTGGTGTTATCCTTTGAAGCACAAAACTTTTTCAAAGAACAAACTTTGAATGAAGTTTTTGGATGAAGTCTAACCTATCAATTTTTCCTTTGTTGTTGTGCTTTTGGTGTCATATCTAAGATACTACTGCATAATCCAAAGAAGCAGATAGATTTTTACATAGTTTACATAAATTTTTCCATTCTGTAGTAGTTTTCAAGGTAATCATCATCACATCATTTATAAACAGCTGTGTGAATACATAACTACATCTTATGAGTGAAAAATAAGAGGCCGGACACAGTGCCTCACGCCTGTAATCCCAGCACTTTGGGAGACTGAGGCGGGGGAGATCACCTGAGGTCAGGAGTTCAAGACCAGCCTGGCCAACATGGTGAAACCTCATCTCTACTAAAAATATAAAAATTACCTGGGTGTGTTGGTGGGTACCTATAATCCTAGTTACTCAGAAGGCTGAGGCAGGAGAATTGCTTAGACCCAGGAGGCCAAGGTTGCAGTGAGCCAAGATCATACCACTGCACCCCAGCCTGGGCAACAAGAGCAAAACTCTGTCTCAAAAAAAAAAGAAAAAGATAAGAAATATATTTTTAAATTTACTGAATTATGTAGTTTTCTCCAGTGTTGACTAAACTGATATAAACACAATAGCATAATTATGAATTATTCATAAATAATCAAATAAGCACATTCATAGCACCGAGCTAAGAAATGACATTAAAGGAAGTGTCAAGGTCTAATAAGATTTCGATGATACAAAAGGGAAGGAGGACAACCCCACATGTCTCATATCTAACTAGTAACTAGTTCTCACTGGAAATCTAATTTTTGTTTTTGCTGCATTCTGGTTATTCTCTGCCCGCCCTGCCCGCCCCTTCAACTGTTTGACTTTGTGTGCCCTGCTCTGTGCGTGAGAGGCTGACCCCACAGATTATATGACTTGGACTTTCTTGCTGGCTCGAGTTCCTGCTGCACTTGGTTAAAAGGATGAAGGAGGAGAGAGGCTATAGTGTTTCTTCTCTGCTTCCTATCTGGGGCATCTCTCTGGCTGCCTCCACGATGCCCACTTTCTATAATGGCCTTCATGAAAGTCTCTTGATGGAACCAGCTGAGTGGGACCCGGCTTTCTGCCAGGACTCTGAGTCAGGCCCAGCTGTGACATTTGTAGGGGCCAGTGTAAGAACATCACTAGAGGCCTATATATTATAATCTAAGGATTTAAGGATTTAAAAGTTGTCAGTTATTTGAAATCTGGCTAACAAACTATTAACTATGAAATATATCCTGCCTGCCTACTGTGAAAAATATCACTTTGTAATGAATGATCTAGAAGCTAGCACATGCTTAGGATTCTCAGATGTTTTCAGAGTTCCATGTAGGACAGGGTGGCCCAGGGTGAGCTGACCCTCAGCCTTGGTGCCCAGCTGGAGCCCACCCCCATTCTGCTCTATCCCTTGCACCACCCTGCTCAGAAAGGGTCATTTACACGTGGGTGTAGAGGACCCCCCACCCTGCGATTCCAAGGTCCAGCCAGACCCTCTCTAAGGAGTCGCCCCTTGGCTCCTTCCTTGGTCTACAGGTGAGCACACTGGGCACAGTCCACCACCCTCAGGAGAAGGTGGCTGAGGAAGAAGATCATCCAGGCCCTCACTGGACATGAGCCCAGAGCTGTCTGGGCTGAGAATTGCAGGGACCCAGGTGGGCAGAGTGCAGTCTAGAAGGAAGGAGACATGGTAAGCTCCCAGCAGTCATCTCCCACTTGACCCTGAGGTCTCCTTTCTTCCTGGAGTGGGGCACAGCCAGAGCCAAGTGAGCTGTCTAAAGTAGAAGGCCCTAGGCAGGGGCTCCCTTGCAAGAGTGTAAGCCTTTTCCTCACCCCTTTCGAGAGTGTGAGCCTTTTTCTAAAGCTTACCACTTTATTCAAAAGGAGATTCATGCATAAAAAGGGCTGTAGAATATTCTGAAGCAGTAAACATTGATTGTACACAGATTTGAGTTGATACAGATGGTAGATTAATGATATTTCTTAAATAAATTAAACTTACCTTGTTCAGTAGAATGAACCACTTTTGACAACATGGACCGCAGAACAGAGAACGGCACAATAATGAAAAGGAACGGCACCCTGGCTGTGGGAAAAAGGATTCAAAATCACTGGCTCATTCTGAAAGCTAACAGCCAGTTTAAAACGGGAAACACTTTCACTCTGTCTAAATATTTCATTTTCTACAAGCATCCTAACTCACTGCATCTAAAAATTGAATTACTGAATTGTAGAATTCTGTTTGATGAATTAAAGTAGACTATGGACAGGTCAGTTTAAGGTTACTTTACCCTAGAATTCTTATTCCAGTACAAAGAACAAGAGTCTGTGTAATTTTTAGGTCTAGATCTATTTATATAATCTGCCGATTAAGACTGATCTGCTTATTTTTCTTAACTATGTATTAACCTAATTCGTTTTTGTTTGTGCTTTTTCAACTTGGCACTCTTAGTGTCAGCATGCCTTTGTTATATTGATTCATTTATTGGTAAACTGGTTATCATCTTGGCTGTTCACCTTTATAGTGGAATAAGTTTATAAGCATAAATTACCCCTGGTCTTCAATTAGGACTCTTAATAGTCAGTAGCGCTTTTAATTACATCATAAAACAGTTATATATGGCATCAGCAGATTACAGTTACCAAAGTGTTTTCACATAGATTAACTTACTTAGCCTTAGCAGCTCTTAGGGAGACAGGTAGAAAAACTGGCCATTATTGAATGGTAGGCATTGTGCTAAGTGAGTGCTGGACACCTACCTAATATTCATTGTAACGCTCTAAATTAGGTAGTACCACACCCATTTTACAGATGAGAAAATGAGGACTGGGAGTAGTTCAGTAACGTGCCCAAGATCATCTAGTACTCTAGAGGGAAGTGAGGCCCAATTCTGTTTGGTCACACTGCTTCCCTGCAAGATAGCAAGGGGTTAACACTTTTATTAGCGAAAAGAGTAAATTGGACCTTTCCCAGAGTCTCATTTTATAGTTTCATAGCCTTTTCCAATGCAGTATCTCATTCGAACCCTGCAAAAACAGTTATGAGGTAGATAGTTAAGGAAGCAGTCTAATTTGCCAAACAGCAATTCATCAAAAATCAGTTCATGAAATGACCGATTTGCTGAAAGATCAATTTGCAAAACCTGTCTTTAAAAAATTCCTTCTTGAATATATTAAATTGATATAGTTTTTTTCTTATAAATACTTTCAGTATACTTTATACCATTGTCCTAAATATTTTTATGGAAAGTTATCTTCTTAGTAGCATTTTAAGAAATGTTCACTTTAATGAAATCTATACTGAAGAACTCATTCATAAGAAGAATGTTCCTCAAAACGATTTTGTGGCAAATAAGCAAACCTGGGAAATTGTGGTTATTCAGTGAATTAAGTTTATTTATTTATTTATTTTGAGACAGAGTTTCGCTCTTGTTTCCCAGGCTGGAGTGCAATGTGTGATCTCGGCTCACTGCAACCTCCACCTCCCAGGTTCAAGCGATTCTCCTGCCTCAGCCTCCCCAGTAGCTGGGATTACAGGCATGCACCACCATGCCTAGCTAATTTTGTATTTCTTTTAGTAGAGACGGGGTTTTGCCATGTTGGTCAGGCTGGTCCCGAACTCCTGACCTCACGTGATTCACTTGCCTCAGCCTCCCAAAGTGCTGGGATTACAGGTGTGAGCCACTGTCCACGGCCTAGCGAATTAAATTTTTAAAGCAAATTTAACTTTCAACTTATTGACTCCTGGCAAACTAGCTATTTCCCTTTAATTGAACTAGAATGGCTTAAATAGAGGGCTTTATATTAAAGTTTTCTCCCAACAGACAAAGTAATTTTATATGAATATCAAATACATAGTTCTAAAGCTACACTTGGAACTCACCTAAAAGCATCATCAATGTTGTCCTGGCAAAAGCAGTCATAGCCATTCCTGTCATAGTGGTAAGAATCCCAATGAAGGCGATATGAATATCCTCCATACAATAAGAAAAAAGCCATATTCCTAGGAAACTAGTTAAAAAAGAGGCACTACCCAAAGCTGATCCATAGCCTATAAAAACTTCATTCCAGCAGAGTGGTGAATCCAATTCATAAAGGATAAATATTGGGGCAATGCCAATTACCACAAAATAATAAGTGATTATTGTAAAAAGTAACAAACAGAGCAAAACTCGTCTCTTATCAGAAGCATTTTTAAAAAGCATGTAAGTTCGGTAAAATAGGTCTTTGAAGCTTTCACTACATGACATAGTCACATTCTGAGATGAAGACTCTCTCACAGGATCACCGAGAAAAAATAAAATATAGACCAAATTAACAGCAAGAGACACAGCAATAATTAGAAACGACCACATAAAACCTAGTTCTCTAATAAAATAGCCAGATGACAGTCCTGTTAGACCAGTAACAAGTCCAAGGAGAAAGTCAATGATAGCTATTCGAATTGTTTTCTGTTTGTGTTCTTTACACTGATCAACTATATAGGCAAAGCAAGCTCCCCAAAATGTGGTATAATTGCCACAAAATGCACCAATGAAGGTAGATGCAATCAAAAGCTGAAATGGGAAGGCAAAATAGCAAAGCAAGCAGAGCCAAACGCTGGTTGCCAGAGCACCAATGGAAGACAAAATCATAGGGAATTTTCGTCCGTGGTGATCACTAATAGACAAAAGTATGAATGTAGACACTAGGCCAGGAATTAATCCACTTATGTCCATCTGCAGATTAAAACGTGACACTTTTTTCTGAACTTCCTGCAAAGAAATAAAAAGAAGACAATGCAGTTTACACAATGTGCATAAAAATATCATGGTGCATGCTTTTTTCCCTGTGGCCAGTAGGTTATGGGTGGGGAATCTCTGGTGCATGGGCAGGACTAATGGAGCTTATATTTTCATCCAGTTCATAAAGTACAGACTGAATATCCCTCATCTGAAATGCTTGACACCAGAAGCGTTCTGGATTTTGGATTTTTTCAGATTTGAGGATATTGTCATGTATATAATGAGATACCCTGTGGACAGGACTCACATCTAAACACAAAATTCATTTATGTTTCATATATACCTCATACATATAGCCTGAAGGGAATTTTATACAATATTTTAAATAATTTTGTGCATAAAACGGTTTCCATTGAGAACTTGTATGTGGAATTTTACACTCGTGGTTTCAAAATGGTGATCAAAAAGTTCCAGATTTTGGCCACTCATGGTGGCTCATGCCTGTAATCCTTGCACTTTGGGAGGCCAAGGCAGGAGGATCACTTGAGGTCAGGAGTTTGAGACCAGCTTGGTGCCAACATGGTGGAACTCTGTCTCTATCAAAAAATACAAAAAAATTTAACCTTTATTTAGGAAGTGCTTGGCTGTTGCCTTTTTTTTTTTAAACCTCTGTCTCCACAAATACATTAGTGAGAAACATATTCCTTTATTTACTAAATAAAAGAATTAAAAATAAGATAAAATTGAAAGAGGAGCCTTACACTATCTACAGATGGTAGTGTGCCATGGCTGAGTCTGGTGGCTCACGCTTGTAATCCCAGCACTGTGGGAGGCTGAGGTGGGAGCATCGCTTGATCCCAGGAATTTGAGACCAGTCTGGGCAACGTAACAAGACCCTCTCTCTAAAATAAATAAATAAATAAAAAACAGGCCAGGTGCAGTGGCTCACACCTATTATCCCAGCACTTGGGAGGCCGAGGTGGATGAATCACTTGAGGTTAGGAGTTTGACCAGCCTGGGCAACATGGCGAAACCCTGTCTCTAATAAAAATACAAAAATTAGCCTGGCAAGGTGGCGCATGCCTGTAGTCCCAGCTACTCCAGAGGCTGAGGCAGGAGAATTACTTGAATTCAGACAGGCAGAGGTTGCAGTGAGCTAAGATTGCGCCATTGCATTCCAGCCTAGGTGACAGAGGGAGACTCCATCTCAAATAAATAAAAATATAAAGTAAATAAAGGTGGTAGTGTGTCATGACCTGAGGAGTAAGATAAACTCAACTTCCAAGGGCCAACATGACAATGACAGACGACATACACACACAGATTGGAAGATGTGTCAATCATTGCCCTAGTTATTTGATGGAAGGAATTTTGCATGATCTTAAAACATTTTCTGCTTGCCATTTCTCTGTATTTTCTGAAGTTAATATAAAGGGTATGTGCTGGCTGGGCACGGTGGCTCATGCCTGTAATCCCAGCACTTTAGGAGGCCAAGGCAGGCAGATCACAAGGTCAGGAGATTGAGACCATCCTGGCCAGCATGGTGAAACCCCATGTCTACTAAGGTTATAAAAATTAGCCGGGCGTGGTGGCGGGCGCCTGAAATTCCAGCAACTTGGTAGGTTGAGGCAGGAGACTTGCTTGAACCCGGGAGGCAGAGGTTGCAGTGAGCCACAACTGAGCCACAACTGAGCCACGGTACTCCAGTGACAGAGTGAGACTCCATCTCAAAAAAAAAAAAAACCAGTGTGTGCCATTTGTATACTGGGAATACTAAGCTGATTAAAAAAACAGATTTAAACCTTTTTTTAGTCACTGAATGAGTCACTGAAGGTGATGGTGGTACCTCCTGGGAAGCAAAAATGTTCCTTTGTCCAAAGGAGCAAACAGAGAGTAGGCCACGACTTCAGCATGGGTGGCAGGGTGAGGGTAGGGGTGGTTTCTGGTTCCTGAGGTCTAAGAGCACCAACTTCAAGGGAAGGGGCCTAGAGTAGTAGGTTCTCTTCCATATTAATCCAATTAAGAAACAATAAATGAAAAAAATCAATTTGAAAATTTGGCAAAAATCTTTGACATGAGACCACAGCCCTGGGCAGTAGGGGTTTCTCAGCAGCTGGGCCAGGTTGGAGGTGGGCCAACACCTGCCACCTGTACAGTTGCAGAAGCCACCAAGCTGGCTGGACCAAGGCCTGTCTCCCCTCATTCCAAAAGGAATTTCCCAGACATTCTAGTCTCCTCCTCCCAGGTCCCTCCCACTGCAACCAGAGGGCCTGCTCCCAGGGGTTGGCGGAAAGACAGCGTAGAATCAAATACAGAAGTTGATGAGCTTATAAGGAGAGATTTGTTAAAGCCTACAAAACTACAGCTAGACAGGAAGAATAAGTTCTAGTGTTCTATAGCATCATAGGGTGACTACAGTTAACAGTAATACACTATATAGTTTCGAATGGCAAGGAGGAGGATATTGAATGTTCCCAGCACAAAGAAATGAGAGATGTTTGAGATGACGGATATGCTAATTAGCCTGATCTGATCACTGTACATTGTATGTATCAAAACACCACTGCATATGCCATGAATATGTACAATGATTATTTGTCAATTAAAAAAATAAAATAAGGCCAGGCTCGGTGGCTCACGCCTGTAATCTCAACACTTTGAGAGGCCCAGGCAGGAGGCTCACTTGAGACCAGGAGTTCAAGGTCAGCCTGGGAAACATAGCAAGATCCTGTCTCTACAAAAAATTTTTAAAAATTAGCTGAGTGTAGTGACACGTGCCTGTAGTCCCAGCTACTCAGGAGGCTGAGATGGGAGGATCCCTTGAGCCTAGGAGTTCAAAGTTGCAGTGAGCTATGACCATGCTACTGCACTCCAGCCTGGGCAGTAGAATGAGACCTTGTCTCAAAAAAATACCATACATACATAAATAAACAATAAATAAAATAAAATAAACTATTCAGGTGATTCCAATGTGCAGTCAAGATTAAAAAACACTGTGTTAGAGGTTCCAGGATGGGATTCAAGTATGTGTATTAACAAATATCTCCAGGGCTGATATATGAAGAGCATCCCTGTTCTAGGACCCCAACTTTGAAACTAAGAGGATTTATTGGCCAGGGACGGTGGCTCACGCCTGGAATCCCAGCACTTTGGGAGGCCAAGGCAGGCAGATCACAAGGTCAGGAGTTCAAGAGCAGCTGACCAACATGGTGAAACCCTGTCTCTACTAAAAATACAAAAATTAGCCAGGCGTGGTGGCGCATGCTTGTAATCCCAGCTACTCAGAAGGCTGAGGCAGGAAAATTGCTTGAACCCAGGAGGCGGAAGTTGTAGTGAGCTGAGATCGCACCACTGCAATCCAGCCTGGGCAACAGAGCAAGACCCCATCTTAAAAAAAAAAAAGAAAAGAAAAAGAGGATTTGTTAAACTCTATTCTTTTTATGTGTGTTTTTCTCAACCTAGAGAGACTCTGGGCTTCTCTGGTTCAGGACCATTTTGCTTATCCTTGCCACCACAGGATAATGTGTGATAAACTTGTTTAATACATGAATAAACACACAATAAAAAGAAATTCTGAGCCTAGCGAAGCTTCTGATTCCCCGGAATAACATAGGAACCGTTCTTAAAGGGAGGTAAGACTGTTAGGTGAGACCCAGGGCCCTTCTTTTTTATGATCTTACCCTAGGCCAGAACCTTAATGTCTTCCAGGCTGCTAAGAAATAATCACTTTCAAGAAAACGTTTCCCATGGGAATGCGGAAATGAGTAAGATCTGAGGTTGTGCCAAATTGCCTGGCTTCACCCCAGCAAGGTCCCACCTGACACGTGGGCGGATGCCTCATGAAGTGCTAGAACCTTGCCTCTGGGGCGGTTTGAGTTTCCTCCTTCTCAGCCTCTTCCCAGTCACAGAGACTCGCAGAGGCAGCAGGAGGTGACTCAATTCCCTTTAACTCATTTCATCTGTCCCTGAGAAGCAGCACCACGCCTTTACCATCACAAAATGTCCCCAAGAGGAAGAGCTCAGAGTTTACAGGTGTGATTTGTTTTTGAGGCACTGTAGGAAAAAAACATTTCCAAATCTGGATGCTATCTCTTTGCATTTTGAAATGGTAGACTTTTATCAAAAACTGCCCAAGGGACCAGGAGAATGGTGAAGTGCCTCCTGTTTTACACACAAAAATTGGGGGAGAATGCTGGAGAGAGAGAAAGAAAGGCAGTCCTTAATATCTGGCTAAAGATTTCTGGTAGGGCAATGGTGGGTACTCCCCACTCCAGATGTCCCCACAGAGCTGCTCCTCATCACGTGAGAGCCAAGGCTGACTTGACAACACCAAATAATAAAGGCTTCTCCACCCCACCTGTGAGACACTGGCCCACAGTCTTCAGTGATGGGCCACCTTCTAGAGTCGCTGAAAGCTGGGACATGCAGAAACAGTGAAGGGATTGGGGTGAAAGAGAGCAAGGGAGAGACAGAAACACCATGTTTCAGCCATCCCTGTCC
>PVKP010044620.1:0-16611 GCA_004027715.1 Plecturocebus donacophilus | reverse complement strand
AGAAGCGCCGCACGGGCCAAAAGAGTGGCGCTGGCGACCTGCGTGGCTCCCTCGCCGGGAATGTCCCAGTCCGTGGGCATCAAATATTCGTCTGCAATTGCGGCGTCCCCTCGCTCTCTGCGCCCTCACCGAGAGCCACAATCCCGAGCTGCTGCTACGCGGCCATTTTGGATCTCTCTCCGCCCGGTGATGAAGTTTTATTAGTTTTCCTTTGGCGGACGCCGGTTCCCCTCTTCCGGGGTTCTCTGCGCCCGCTGTGAAACTCTCCATCCTCAGCGCTTCCAATTGCTGTTTTCCTTGTGGGGATGGGACCAGCCGAGCCCGTCCGTCCCGCACACTCCGCACCGGGAAGCGCCGCGCTGGGTGCCGGCAAAACAGCCGCGCCGGCCAAAAGAGTCGCGCCGGCGACCCGCGTGGCTTCTCCACCAGGAATCTCCCGGTCTGTGGGCAACAAAAACTCGTCGGAAAGTGCGGCGTCCACTCGTTCTCTGCGCTTTCACTGGGAGCTACATTCCTGAGCTGTTGTTAGTCGGCCATCTTGGATCTCTCTCGCCTTCCATCTTCTTAACCAGTAAATTTGTCTTCTGAGAAATCTATACAACTCCCTTATAATGAATATTATTAAACTCTATTTAATTAGAAATAGAACTAACACTGATTTAAAATCACAGATTCACAATGTTTTGCTGGTAAAAATGTTTTGATTTACTTTCTAGCTTGTTTCTCATCATAAACTTGTCAAGTTTGTTTCAGTTTTCGACTTCTCAGTTTTCATGCACTGCCTTTTGAAACTTTTGATTTACATTTTTTAAAAACTGACAAGTCAAAATTGCATAGTGATTTATGGTGTATAGCATGATGTTTTGACATATGCCTACGATGTAGAACAACTAAATCAAGCTATTTAATAGATCTATGAACCCACATAGTTATCGTCTATAAGGGAAAACCATTATTGTATTGGGATGTAATCTTGAATTTTTCTTTTTATCCTATTCCTTGTTCTTGTAGTTATAAGAAGCAGATATTTTTTCACTCCATGTTTATTCCAGAAAAATTTAATAACATAACATACGAGGTGAGTTCAGGTTTATGAGAGGAAGCAAGGGTTGGGTACAAAGGGGACCAGGAAAGAATGAAGATGAGGTATTGCCATCAATACTGGGTCTTTCAAGCCAAGGGCAGAGGCTGAGACAGCCACCAGGGAGGACGTTTTCTGCAAAGTCATTGAACCAGGAGGACACCAGGTGCTGAGAAAGCTTTCCTTTTGTGGAAGAACAGAAGGCCAAGTAGGCAACCTTTTCATGCTTCCAAGCTAGGTTTAAATGTTCTTTCCTGAGTATCATCATCTTCAGTTCAGGGGGCCTGCAGAATACAGAGGAGAGTATTGTTTTCAGACCTAACTCTACCAAAATCTTCTTCTTGCTTCTTCTAGGACCTCACAAGAGAGAAGGAAGATGAAACAAAAATATTTTTAACTATCCCTGAGCCACTGTTACCTTAGAGCACAGACCTTTTACTAAGCGGAGAGAAGAAGCTTTAGTATAAACTATATGAGTAGAAATTTGGATCCAAAGTGTTTCTCATTATTTCTGTCTCATGACTTGTCACCTCCATCATCTTTTTAGGGAAGCTGAATCTGTCTCTAAAAGAGGATTAAAGGTCATTACCTGTTGGCTGAAGTCCAGAGTGCCCTGGAAAACAGAGGAAAGGATATATATTTAAAAGATATGGAAGGAAGTCTTTCTACAAAAACAAAGTTTCAAACTCCAAATCTCCCACCTGAAATATCTCTAACACTATAACCCACACCAGCCAGGGCAGAGAAGAGAGCAGAAACTGAAACGGTGTGACCTATGAAGCTTTCATCACACACGCACACAGTATAATGGTATTAGTCTTAGTGTCTCTTCTCTCATTTGCTCCAGAGTTTCAAACTAAGCTTCCCATGCTTGTTAACCTCTCTCTTATCTCTGCAGGACATAAGCCCTCATGCTGTGACACAGTAGCCATGGACTGTTGATTTCTAGATTTCCAGGAAATTTGAGGTCAGCTGGGGAAAGACAGGCTTAACACTGGGCCACTGACACACTGGGAACTAATCTCAGCAAAGCCATATTTCTTCCTCCAGAGAAGCCCATGGAGAGAGCCAGCCTCCAAAGGCTCCTCACCTTTCTGATTTCTGAAGTAGATGAACAGCCCTGCCCCAAGGAAGAGCAGGCCCAGCACAAAGCCCCCGACTCCACTCAGCATCTGGCTCTGTGCTGATTCAGACTGTGCTCCTGAGAGAAGAAGCCAGGTTTCATGATTTTTATCCCCAATCCAACTTCTCTAATGGAAACCATGAGATTTAGAGTTTTGACAATGGGAGAGGAAAGCCACCCTGGAGGAAAAAAATAGCTGGCCAAAATACCTGGAATAACTGGAAGAAAGATTTTAAAATCACCTTGAGTAGCTAAAATGCTCAGGAATTGAAATCATTCAAATATCACAGCCCAACATCACAACTTCAGCATCTGATTCAAGAAAATCCCTGGGACTCAGCTGGGTGCAGTGGCTCACGCCTGTAATTCCAGCACTTTGGGAGGCCAAGGTGGGTGGATCATGAGGTCAGGAGATCGAGACCAGCCTAGCTAATATGATGAAACCCTGTCTTTACTAAAAATACGGAAATTAGCCAGGTGTGGTGGCATGCGCATGGAGTCCCAGCAATTCAGAAGGCTGAGGCAGAAGAATTGTCTTCTAGGCATGGTTGCTTCTCCAGAGGGTAGAGGTGTTCCTAGAAACTATCCTAGGACTATCCCCAGTGACCTGTGTTGAAGATAGAAGAACATGCAGCAATTGAAAATCTGACATGGGAGAGGAGAAGCCTGACACTCAGGGATTAGCAGAGTCCCTTTCTTGGTGGGTGAGAAACTCATGAAGTCAGAAGCTGCTCACTCCACTGCACTGTGAGAGGGCTCGTCACGCTTGGGTGCTCCACTTGGCAGGTGTAGACCTCTCCACTCTGAGGAACTGTTTCCAGCATCACCAGGGTCTGGAAGGTCCAGTCTCCATTGCGGATCAGGCCTGTGGACACCACCCCAGCCTTCTCTTCCTGGCCGTTCCGGAACCACCTGACTTCAATGCTGCCTGGATAGAACCCACTCACAGAGCAGACCAGGAGGCTGTGGTGCTGCAGGGGCTGGGGCTTCGCAGGATACACAGTCACCTAAGGCTGGACTGAGAAAAAACAGAGAATATATAAGGAAGACCGAGTAAATCTTCTTGGTTGGCTTTCTCTCTGCCTCTTTCCAAACTCAGCCTCAGGTCTCAGCCAGGCCTCCATCATAGCAGGCCATGTGGTCTCACAGTGTCGAGAGCCTGGAATTTAATATTCACAGGGCAGACCCATTAGATTTGAGAGATGCTGAAGAAAATTGTGTTTGCTTTTTTCATAGCTTGAAACTGTTGTTCATTATCAAAGTGTTTAGAAATCACTGAAACCATGTAATGTATTTACTAAATGTTTCATTTCTGGAGCCAGGCTGTCTAGCTCAAATCCAGGCTGTGCCGCTTACTGATTGGTCCTGAAAGAGATTTTCAATTCCTCCATGCCTCAACTTTCTCACCTATAATGGAAGTTAATAATACTAATTTCCCTATTGGGGCAATGTGAGGATTAATGTACCTAAACTGTACAAAACAATGACTGAATGTAGCCCTCAATTTTGGTTAGCTATTTTTAATATGATTGAAAATGGTATGGAGAGACTGGGGGGCAGCAGTAGGGGAGATGGAGTATGGAGTTTTAACTATGCTCCTCCATGCACTCACACCTTAGAACACCACAGAAATGGTTCTGCCACTGGGAAGGAGGAACAGACAAAAGTGATTCTCTACCTCTTTGAATTGAGTCCCTAGAAAAGTATAAGTCCTAAAGGAAAGAGAAAGGAGTAAGAAAAGTTCTCATATTTACAATCAACCCATCAATCCATCTCCTCTGTAAAACAAGAATAACTATGTTAGCACTATAATCTAACTGCCTCTCTTTCTACACTGATATTTGAGGCCAGAGAAGAGTCTGGGGCAGTGTGTTTAATGCCTATGACAATTCTTGACATTAGCATCCCCTCAGTAAATACAATTATTTTAAAAGAATAAAGGAGAAACTGGAGAAAACATTTTTGTAATACTACAAAATGATAGCTGTAAGATGGTTGTAAATCATTGCCAAAAATTTTGCAATATATTTCATTAAATAAAAAATGTTCAAATTTGGAGAATAATTTTGAAAATAAAAATATGAACTAAAATCTGGAGAAAATGCTGAATCAAATACCACAAAAGTGTTAATAATCTTACTATACAGATAACCCATTAAAATCACTGAAAAAAATACTAGGATCCCAGAGGTAACAGGAAAGAGATGCTTATCTTTCCTTTAAAATATACAACAAATAATTCTTAGAGCAATAATTTTCTTTGGTCAGTAAATATGTGAAAGTGTCCAAGAGCCTTAGAAATCCAATAACTATTAACTAAAATTAAAAAGAGATGTAACTTTTCAACTATTTGGCCATATTATAAAAAAGATTAATCAAGGCAAATGTGAGATAAATTGTATTACAACTATACAAAGGAGTAATACGTAACTACTTAAATACTATTAGCTTTAAAATAAAAATTGTAATAGCCGTGGTGGCACAGGCCTGTAATTCCAATGCTTTGTGGGGGTTAAAGGAGAAGGATTACTTGGGGCCAGGAATTCAAGGCTGCAATGAGCTATAATTGCACCACTGGACTCCAGCCTGGATGACAGAGCAATACTCTGTCTCTAAAAATATATGCACAGGTTACATATGTGTGTGTATATACACACACGAACAGCATACATATGTGTGTATAGTATATACATAGTAACATATATATACTGTACACATGGTAACATATATAGTAACATGTTACTATGCACATATGCTTTGTGTTTGTACATAAGTTCTGTTACTAGTATAACGAAAGTTTAATTCAAAAGCTAGTTTCACAATCATTTCAACTATGGAAATATATATATACAAAGAAAACAAAAACAGCAAGAAATTTAGACCTAGAAGCCTCAGAAAGGTCAGAGGTGCCACAAAGGCTCCTTCACTTCCCCTAGAAATTAGTCTAATACTACTACAAAC
The DNA here is from genome assembly GCA_004027715.1 of Plecturocebus donacophilus. NCBI lineage: Eukaryota > Metazoa > Chordata > Mammalia > Primates > Pitheciidae > Plecturocebus > Plecturocebus donacophilus. The sequence goes on along the minus strand of PVKP010044620.1, from coordinate 11,446 downwards.
ACTTCTGCACACAAACTAGAAAATCTAGCAGAAATGGATAAATTTCTGGACACATACGCCCTCTCAAGACTGAACCAGGAAGAAACTGAATTCCTGAACAGATCAATAATGAGTTCTGAAATTGAGTCAGTAATAAAAAGCCTACCAACCAAAAAAAAAAAAAAAAGACTGAGACGAGATGGATTTACAGCTGAATTCTACCAGATGATAAAGAAGAGCTGGTACTATTCCTATTAAAATTATTCAAAAAATTGAGGAGAAGGAATGACTCCCCAACTCATTCTATAAGGCCAGCTTCATCCTGATACCTGGCAGAAACACAACAAAAAAGAAAACTTCAGTCCAATATTCTCTATGAACATAGATGCAAACATCCTTAACAAAATACAAACAAAGTCCAGCAGCACATCAAAAGCTAATCTACTACAATCAAGTAGGCTTTATCCCTGGGATGCAAGTTAGTTCAATGTATACAAATCAAATGTGATTCATCACATAAGGAGAATAAAAGACAAAAACCACACGATCATTTCAATAGATGCAGAAAAGGCTTTTAATAACAATACCACTTCATGTTAAAAATGCTCAGTAAACTAGGCATTGGAGGAACATACTTCAAAATAATAAAACCCATCAATGACAGACCCACAGCTAACAACAAAGTGAATGGGCAAAAGCTGGAAGCATTGCTCTTGAAAATCAGCACAAGACAGGGATGTCCTCTCTCACTACTCTTATTCAAAATAGTATTGGAAGTCCTGACCAGAGCAATCAGACAAAGAAAGAAATAAAGGGCATTCAAAGAAGAGAGGAAGTCAGACTATCCCTGTTTGCAGATGACATGATCCTGTGTCTAGAAAACCCCAAATCTTGGCCCCAAAGCTCCTTCGGGTGATAAACAACTTCAGTAAATTTTCAGGATAAAAAAGAATCAACATACAAAAATCAGTAATATTCCTATATGCGAACAACACCCAAGCTGAGACCCATATCAGGAACACAATCCCACTCACAATTTCCACACACACAAAATACCTAAGAATACAGCTAACTAGGGAGTTGAAAGATCTCTACAAGGAGAACTACAAACCACTGCTCAAAGAAATCAGAGATGACACAAACAATTGCTCATGGATAGGAAGAGTCAATATCACTAATATGGCCATACTGCCCAAAGTAATTTATAGATTCAATATTATTCCCATTAAACTGCCACTGACAGTCTTCACAGAACTAGAACAAACTATTTAAAAATTCATATGGAAGCAAAACAGGGCCTGAATAGCTAAGGCAAGCCTAAGCAAAAGGACAAAGTAGGAGGTACTATGTTACTCAACTTCAAACTATACTACAAGGTCACAGTAACCAAAACAGCATGGTGCTGGTACAAAAGCAGACACATAGATGAATGGAACAGAAGAGAGAGTCCAGAAATAATGCTGCACCCCTACAACCATCTGATCTTTGACAAAGTTGACAGAAATGAGCAATGAGCAAAGGACTCCTCATTCAATAAATGGTGCTGCAATAACTGGCTAGCCATATGCAAAAAACTGAAGCTGGACCCCTACCTTGCACCATATACAAAAATAAACTCAAGATGAATTAATGACTTAAATGTAAAACCTAAAATCATAAAAACCCTGGAAAATAACCTAGAAAATACCATTGTGAACATAGGACTTGGCAAAGATTTCGTGGCAAAGACACCAAAAGCAATCACAATCAAAACACTTAAGAACTTCTACACAGTAAAAGAAACTATAGATAGTAAACAGACAACCTAGAAAATGGAGAAAATGTCAAGTCCTAATCTGAGAAAAGGAGTCAGGCTGGTGGGGCCAGAAGAGAGCAAAGAGGTAAGCAAATAAGCTAAGTCTGTCTTTCTTCGTGGTCCAGGACACACAACTGTCCTGTGCAACACAGTCTTCCTGTGCCCAACTGTCATCAGACATCTGTAAGTTAGCTCACTGCAACTTTGGCATTATTGCTACTGCAGGTAGCACTCTGCAGCCCAAGAACCATCCTATAAAATCTCTTGCAAGCCTTTGTTTCTGTGCAGTCAGCTTCTCTTCTGCTGGCCTGCCTTTTGCCTCCTTGCAATGTATTTTCCTACTTTCTCTAATAAATCTGCTTTTTTCTACCTACTACTGTCTTGGTAAATCCTTTAACTCTGGTGCCACTGACCCAGATAGTTATTGCTCACCTGTGACAGAAAATATTTGCAAACTATGCATCTGACAAAGGTATCATATCTAGAATCTATAAGGAACTTAAATTTCCAAGAAAAAAATAAACAACCCCATTAAAACATGGGCGTGAACAGACATGAACAGATAGTTTTCAAAAGAAGACATACATGCAGCCAACAAACATAGAAAAAAATTCTCAACAGCATTAATTATTAGAGATAAGCAAATCAAAATCACAATGAGATACCATCTCACACCAGTGTAAATGGCTATTACTAAAAAGTGAAAAAATAACAAATGCTGGTGAGGTTGCAGAGGAAAGAGAATGCTTATGCACTGCTAGTAGGAATATAAATTAGTTCAGCCATTGTGGAAGGCAGTGTGGTGCAAAGAACTAAAAAGAGAATTACCATTTGACTCAGCAATCCCATTACTGTGTATATACCTACAGGAATATAAACTATTCTGTCTTAAAGACACACACACGCACATGTTCATTGCAGCACTGTTCACAATAGCGAAGATACTGAATGCCCATCAACAGTGGACTGGTTAAAGGAAATGTGGTACATATACACTATGGAATACTATGCAGCCATAAAAATAATGAGATCATGTCCTTTGCAGGAACGTGGATGGAGCTGGAGGCCATTATCTTATGCGAACTAACATAGGGACAAAAGGCCGGATACCACATGTTCTCACTTATCAGTGGGAGCTAAACATTGAGTACACATGGATACAAAGAAGGGAACAGTAGACACGGCGACCTACTTAAGGGTGAAGGATGGGAGGAAGGAAAGAATCAGGAAAACTACCTGTGAGGTTCTGTGCTTACCCTGGGGATGAAATTATCTGTACAGCAAACCCACCTGGCATGCAGTTTACCTATATAATATGTACCCCTAAAATGAAAATAAAAGTTTAAAATAAAAAAAGAAAGAAATTAATCTAATACGTTTTCCTCAGTGAGATGCTTATGCAAACAAATATCGCACACTTTTATTCAGAGATTTCGGAATCCTAAGGATGTGTACCAAGGACAGTTTGTGACTAGGCTCCTTACATTATCCCTCACATTGTAATTTTTCATCTCTCCTCCCCTAAACTTTCATGCCAACAGCAGACAAGGTAAATTTCCCTTCCCTGCGTCTCCAAGGGCCCAGGGCCATCGAGGTCTCCCTCTCCAGCCCCCTGCCCCACCACTCCCACCCCGCTCTCATCTCACCTCTGCACCGAGGGCTGGAAGGACAAGCTGAAGCTCCCTCCCACAACACACAGACAAATCCCTACTCTACACTCACCTAGCTGAGCCCTCCTAACTCCTCCTTGCTCACAACCCTCCCCGCTCCCACAGGGTGCTTAGGTGCACACACACGCACTCCCCGTTCTCGGGGACCCTGCTCCCCTCCCCGACCCGCCTCGCTCACCTCGCTTCTGTGGGGAGAAGCTCTCAAACACCCCATAGCTGTGTCTGCACTACGCGTTCAACACGCCCCGCAAGCAGCCCAGGAGGTTCTTCTGGCTGTTTCCGTTTCCGGATTCTCCTCCGCTCCAGCTCCGCCACCGCCCGGAACTTTCCCGCGTCGCTGTGGAGGCGCGCCTACTCCTCTCGGTTATGAATGAATCTCTGCACAAACCGCATGTTTAATCTGCTCCAAGAAATGTGCTGCGGGGACAGGAAGAACCGGTTGCATGGGCGGCATCCTGGGAAAAGAGTGATGGCTACGCCCACAGTCAGGGACTCCCTGGGCCGGCGGAGCGCTGGCGCGGGGCAGTGGAAAGACTCGATTGTCCCCCGTGAGCAACCCCGACCACCGGGGGTTCATTTCCATCTGCCTGAGGTGGAGGGAGGCTGCGAGGGCCGTGGAATACCATTTGGATCCGCTCCCCATTTCCGAGCTGAGCTGGACGCCTCTTTGCAAGGCTCTGGACCAGGATCACCTGTCTCATCACTGCCACCTGCGCTTCTTCCTGGAAGCTTCCACCCAAGATTCTTCCTGCTCCCTCCGGTCATGTCACGCTCTACCCATTCCTTAAACAGGACCCACTGCTCCGTTCTGTAAACGCTTCCTCAGTGCACCTGGGAATCCAAACAGGGGAAAGACAGACCTCTCCCCTCCGCTGGGGGAGCTTAAAGTAGTGAAAGTGATGGCAAAAAACCAAACACTTGCCTTATACACGAATGAGAAATACTAAGAGAAGTGTGGAGTTCTAGAACAAAGAATAGGATGATCTAAATTACATTAGGGTGCCGGAGAAGGACTCTGAGAGTCACAGTTCAAATGTGACCTTACAGGTTTAGTGGGTGTGAGCCATGCGACACAGTGGAGCCTGTGTGTCTGTCTGGACAAGAAGGGAGGCACATTTCAGGTAAGCATAACACCATGTAAAAAAGCTCGAAAAGATTGATTAACTTCTTCAAGAAACCAGAAGAGAGTTCACTAAAGCACAGCTCGAGGGAAAGGAGGGGAAAAGATTAAGCTGGAGAAACGACAAGAAGGGAACAATTAAAATCTTTGTGACGTTAGTATTTTGATTTATACTAAATGTAATGGGAAACAATTAAGGAGTCCATGACCCCAATACAGGTCCACAAACTTTTTTTTTTGACTTTCTAAATCCAGAAAGCTCAGACATTCGTTTGCTATTGTTTTTAATTTGTTGTCAAAACTGATTTGGCAAATCTGCTCTGAAGAGATAAAACGTGTCACGAAGCTCTTATTGGTGACATGTGCTTCTGTACTTTCAATATATATAAACACACAAACATACATATACATGTGTAAATATACACAGATTTCAAATATTGTGCGTGTATATATTTTTGATGTTTTTGTATTTATATTTAAATGAACTGTGAAAAATCAAAAACAGTTAAAAATCCTGTCTTTAGTAAAAATGAGATGAATAGAAAGCCTTTTAAACAGAATTATTTTATTGTTTTTGTTAAGTTCTGGGTACAGGTGCAGGATGTACAGATTTGTTACATAGATAAACGTGTATCATGGTGGTTTGCTGCACCTATCAACCCATCACCTAGCTATTAAGCCCAGCGTGCAGCAGCTCTTTACCCTAATGCTCTCCCCACCTCTGCCCTCCCTCGACAGGCCCCAGTAAGTCTTGTTCTCCTCCCTGTGTCCATGTGTTCTCATTGTTTAACTCCCATTTATATGTGACAACATGTGGTATTTGGTTTCCTTTTCCTGCATTAATTTGTTGAGGATAATGGCTTCCAGTTTCATCCATGTCCCTGCAGAGGACATGATCTCATTTTTCTTTATGGCTGCATAGTATGCTGTGGTATATATGTACCACAGTGAACAGAATGCATCTTACATTATCAATACTATAAAATGTAGAATTACTGCACAAATCTGAGGCATTTTGCTGAAAAATATTTGTGACAGTCATCACCATTTAAGACTTACAATGACCAGTTGTTGAAAGCTAATAGATTTAGCTTTAAATTATCAAGAACACATGAAAATTTTGAAACAAACTGCATAATGTAAAAAGTAAAAAGGAAGATCTTGAACCTGCATTGATTGAATGGATTCACCAGGAAAGCAGTGAATTTATGCAAGTGTCTAGCTTTTTTTGGCAATGAAACAACAAAACTAAGCCATGAAGTGCTGAACTAAGAGATAAATGTGTATACAAAGTGTGAGTCTAGAATTTTCAGAAGAAACACAATGTAAACCAGTGTTCTCAGCCTTGACACTACTTACATTTTGGACTAGATAATATTTTCTTGGTAAGAGGAGCTGTCTACTAGTGTCTCTGTCTTCTACTTGTTACATGTCAGAAGAAACTCCTGGTGTGACAACCAAAAATGGCTCCAGACGTTGCCAAATGTTCCCTAGGGAGTTGGGAGAGGGAAGGGAGGGACAGAGGGGCGGTGAACTATCCTTGGGTGAGACCCACTAGTCTAAACTAGCTGAAAAATCTGTGGTAAAAAAGCCACCAATAATTATGGAATATTTGAGATTTATATTGAAAACTCTGCCAATATTCTATCTATTTAAAATCTTGGTCCCATAATAAAACTTATGATTTTTAGGAATTTGGTCCCAGTGCAAAGCTATTTTTCCAACAAAATTAATTCACTCAGAAGCAATGTTTACTGATTATTTGCCTTCAATTGGTCACCAAATCATATTCCTAATTTCTGTGTCACTGGTCCATTACTCACTGCCTCAGCTAATTCATTTTCTAACTTTCCGTCTCCTACTCCCAACAATACAAGTAGGCATCAAATTACCAGCCTTGGACAGATGCAGAACACTCATTTCTGTAGTTAAACCTTCTCAAAAGGGGAGTGATATGGTTTGGCTGTGTATCCACTCAAATCTTGTCTTGAATTGTAGCTCCCACAATTCCCACGTGTTGTCAGAAGGACTGGTGGGAGATAATCTAGTCATGGGGGTGGGTCTTTCCCCATGTGGTCACATGATAGTGGACAAGTCTTACAAGAGCTGATGGTTTCATAAGGGGAAACCCCTCTTGCTTGGCCATGATTCTTCTCTTGTCTGCCATCATGTGACACGTGCCTTTCACCTTCTGACATGAGGTGGAAGGCCTCTCTGGCCAAGTGGAACTGTGAGTCCATTAAAGCACTTTTTCCTTATAAATTATCCAATCTTAAGTATGTCTTTATCAGCAGCCTGAAAACAGACTGATACCGGGAGAAACTAAGAAGATGGTATTCTCTTATAGACAGTGTACAAAAAACAAGCAAGTCCCCAGATTTTGAGTAGAGATCTTCACAAGCTCCCTTCGCCCTTTAGAAATGGTGGCAGAGAGGAGAACACTCTAATGAGATAAGGTCTATCTTATTTCTCAAATTCTCTGAGTACCTTCTTCGCAAAAGAGAATGTTGAAAAATAAAAATATGTGAAGTTGCTGTCATTGTAGCTTACATGGTTAGCACTGCAGTCTATGCTCATATGCCCAGCCTAGATTGCCATATTTAGCAAATAAAAATAGAGAATGCCTAGTTAAATTTGGATTTCAAATAAATTATTGTTGTTTATCTGAAGTTCAGATTTAACTGGGTATCATGTACTTCATTCGGCAACCTTAACCCAACTTGTTAATAATGTTCAGAAGGAGTGAATTTAATACTTCTTTGTGTTCTTTAACACATGCCTATGATAGCCTGCACATAAGAAACTTCTCAAATGATAAATGCAAAATAAATGAAAGTTTCTCCTTTATAATGGGACTAGCAGACATTGCATGTCTTCCCTACCCTGAGACACACCCTGTACATAGGAACATAAGAAATTCTATCCATAATTCAGACTCAGTCTAGTCACTTTTCATTAATGGTGGTTGTAAGCTCAGGCTCTAGAATTAGGAAATCTGAATTTAAACATGACCTCTTCTACGTGGGTTAACAGCTATGAACCTTTAAAATGTATTATATAATGGATCCAACAATAGCATATTCCTCATAGGATTATTGTTAAGTGTAAAGCTAAGTAGTAACTCTTTTTAGTGCTGATAACATTGTAAGCACTCTAATATATAACCATTTTATTTTTACAATCCCTATAAAGAAAAGCTTCATTATTTTTCTATTCCTTAGTTTTGAAAGCAAATAATGTCTACCTCATGATTTGGCAATTTTCTTTTATTAATTTATCACTAATTACCATTTTAAATACTGGAGGGCAGAAGCATTGGTTTATGTATAATAATTCATATGCCTAAACCTCACACAAAAGGAGAATGATAACATAGAAGAGAGAGACTTTCTACACACTCAGATTTAAACGACAATCTGATTTCTAGTAGTAACTTTGTGACAGTGGGTAAATTACTTACACCCTTTGAATTTTAGATTCCAAAGATACTTTTAAATGCCAAATATATGATAGGATAGGTATTAGATTTCCATACCCAAATTTATAAGCCTGGTAATTAGTCACTGCAAAATGTTACAATGCTCCACACTGACAGAGACCAGATTTGCTTAGTTTATTACTCCATTCTCATCACCTACAGTAATAATTAGCATATTCGAAGCCACTAATAAATATCGGCTGTATGAACTAATAGCCGTGTGCATAAGCAGTCACCACTGTGCACAGGAACCTTTAGTGCTTCACTGCTAATGACTGAACATCTGTCTCTGGTTCACAGGTCATCCTGCTTCTCTTCAGCTTCTTTGTTCATTTTCTTTAGGTCCAGCTGGCTCCCTGATCCCAGAGCATAGTCTTTCCCTGAGGCTTACTACTCAAAAGAGTCAAACTTCATCCAGCCTTCACTTCTTCCACCTGCTGTTCAAATGGTTCAATCCACTTTCCATCCTGGATACAACACTGACTGCAAATGTCTGTTCCACCAAACTCAGCACTTGCTTCTCTGTCCTGTACTCACTTCACTCACCTCTTAGTGATATTCACCACAACAGGGTACTCCCTTGCCTTAAAAAATAATTTTTCTTTGATTCCCATGCATCACATTCTCATTTTTTTCTCCAGCATCTCTGGGGAATCTTCTCAGTCCCTTATGCTGTCCTGTGGCCCGCTATGTTTTTCTACACAAAATCTACGTCTCCCTCTGCAACCTCTTCCACTTCCCTGGAATTTAGCACAGAATGTGTTGATCCCAACATAAGTATCTCCAACCCTGGCCTCACCCTGAACTCTCTTATGTTGAGTTGACTTCCTGATTGCTTCATGTGATTTCAAAAGTCATCTCAATTTTAATAAACAAAATTGTCATTTCTAGTCACCCCCTTCCAATCATTTCCTCCCACATTCTTCCCTGTTTCAACAAGCAGCATCACCATCCACCTATTTGTCAAGGCAAAATACTTAGGAATAAGTTTACATTTAATCCATTAACAAGTCATGCAAAAACACATCTCAAGTCTGTTCACTTTCTCTTTACGTCTGTCTTTGTTACTATTACACTACATGAAGCCACAACTCTGTCTTCTCTGGAGAATTCTGCTGTTCTCCACTTGTGAACTTCAACAATCCATTCCCCACATAGTAGCTAGAATTATTTTTAAAATTGAATATTAATGGAGACTCTCCTTATAACCTCCCAGCAGCTTCCAATAGGTTTAAATAAAATTTAAATTTTTTACCACGGCCGACAAGGCTGAATATGATGCAGCCTTTGACTTTCTTTCCCTCTTACCTCATCTTCTGCCATTCCACCCCTTGCTTTCCATCCTTCAGCCCCTCTAGCCTTCTTTCTGTCTCTTCAACACAGCACAGGTCTTCCCATTTCCTGTCCTTTCCCCTTTTCTGTCTCTCTGGAACACTTGTCCCTTCAATCTTCACATGGCTGTCTTATTGTTCTTGTCTCAGCTAAATGTGAGCTCTCCTCAGAGAGATTTCCCAAACTACTTGTGAATCCAATGTGAAGTGAAGTTGCATGAATCCAATTCTCTCTATCCTACAACCCTGATGTCTTTTTTTTTCCTAAGGCAATATTGCTCTCTGAATTTTTCTTTTTTGTTAATCATTTATTGAGATATTGTCTGTCTCCTGTGGTATTGAGTTCCATGAGAGCAGGGACCTTTTTTTTTCTTTTTATTTTTTTTTTAAATCTTATTCAAGTAGAATTCTCGGACTGTAGAACAGAGCCCAGAACATAACAGTTGCTCAGAAATATACCTGTGGTCTAAATGAATAAATCGGGGTTCTGGAAACTGATCACTCTGGGTATTCTAGAAAGCAGAAAAGGACTCAAGTTCCTGCACCCTTTCATTCTAATGACATGCTATTTCCCTTCTCCTTCTTGTCAGAAAATCAGGCAAACTTCCGTTTTCTCCTCTTTCTAGTTGGAAGAAGAATTCACAGATAAGAAAACAGTGATTGTAAGAAAGAGAACATTTTTCATTAAGAATTATCTCTTCTGATGGGTCTTATAGTGCTGAATGTCTGGGCAAGCTTTAGGGATTTTCAGAAACGATGATGACACAGTTAGGTACAAAATAGAGAGGAACTTGGGGTAGAGGTAAGCATTACATGAATAATTAAGGAAAGCAGAGGGCATGCTGAATCAAGCTCTGAAAACTGGGACATATCCCCAGTAGGACATGAGTCCCCTTGACTTGCTCATTGGCTTTCAGCCCTATGGGATATTAGCAACCTTTACAATCTCTCTGTAACCCCACTGAGGGTACATAGTTTGAACCATATGAAATGGCTGATATTTGATGATTTTGACTTATAAGAATAGAATTTTATATAATTTATCCTACATTAGAGCTTACCCCTTCTTATAAGCTCAAGTCAGAGAATGTAGGAGAAACTAATCTAGAAAGGTGCAAGCCAGGTTAGTACCATTAGTAGCATTTCAGAGGATACCTTAAGTTCTTTAAGACATTGAACAATACTCCATAGATGCTCCTTATCTATAGGGTTATTCCAAGTACTAAGATCTCTGCTTCAACTCCAATGTGTTTTTCCCAAAAGAAAGAGAGAGTATTAACCTCAACTTTTGTCAGAAATCTACAGTACAAAGATAAAGGGTTTACAAACATTGGAGTTAGAGAGAAAAAAAGATGACAAGGGTGGCCTCTTTGTACATCCTCACACATCAGGGGAGGCACCAACCTCACAGATCCTTTTGATGACATGGCACAAGATCTTCTAGGAAAGACCCCTCAAATTCTTTTTGACTCCCATTAGATTTTTTTTTTCCTTGGAGACAGAGCCTTGCTCTGTTGACAGGGTAGAGTGCAATGGGCCATCTTGGCTCACTGCAACCTCCACCTCCCGGGTCCAGGAGATTCTCTTGCCTCAGCCTCCTGAGTAGTTGGGACTACAGGCACCCACCACCATGCCCGGCTAATTTTTGTAGTTTTAGTAGAGACGGGACTTCACCATGTTGGCCAGGCTGGTCTCGAACTCCTGACCTTGTGATCCAACCCCTTCTGCCTCCCAAAGTGCTGGAATTACAGGCTTGAGCCACCGCGCCTGGCTGAGATTTTTTTTTCTTCAAAACTCGACATAAGCCAGGCACGGTGGCACGTGCCTGTAGTCCCAGCTACTCGGGAGCCCAGGAGTTCTGGGCTGTAGTGCGCTATGCCGATCTAGTGTCCGCACTATGTTTGGCATCAATATGGTGACCTCCTGGGAGTGGGGGACCATGAGGTTGCCTAAGGAGGGGTGAACCGGCCCAGTTCGAAACGGAGAAGGTCAAAACTCCTGTGCTGATCAGTAGTGGGATTGTGCCTGTGAATAGCCACTGCACTCCAGCCTGGGCAACATAGTGAGACCCTG
>PVKP010044619.1:0-16613 GCA_004027715.1 Plecturocebus donacophilus | reverse complement strand
TTATTTTCATCCCCTATTCCTTCCTGTCTCCATTGTTAAACACAATTATTGGCATAAAAGAGGTTTTTAATACCCATTTTTAGACTGTATTTTAGCCTGGGCAATAAAACAAGAATCCCATTCTCTCTCCCTCTTTCTTTTCCTCTTTCTTTCTCTCTTTCATTCTTTTTTTATTCTTTCTTTTGCTGTTTCTTTCTCCTTTTCTCTTTTTCTAAAATCCCTTCCTCTTTCTTTCTCTTTCATTCTTTTTTCTTTCTTTTGCTGTTTCTTTCTTTCTCCTTTTCTCTCTTTTTCTAAAATCTCTTCCTTTCTTTTTTTCTTTCTTTTTCTTTTTTTCTTTCTTTTGCTGTTTCTTTCTCCTTTTCTCTCTTTTTCTAAAAAAAAAAAAAAAAAAAAAAAAAAAAAGAACAGGGCAGCTCTCTGGGACCTCTTTACAAGCGCACAAATCCTAGGTATCCTCATCATTCTTCATGACTTGATCACTTCCCAAGGGCCCCACCTTCTATATCACCACATCAGAGACTAGGTTTCCACATCAGAATTTGCGGGCAGCAAAAACACTAGCATAGCAGATGGGCAGAGGAGTAATCCGCTGGATGGATAAATGGCCGCTCACTGGTCATGCGTGAGACACTGAGCCTGACACAGGGCCACGGGTGGATTTCATTTAATCCTCACCTCAGCCTTTCCTGGCGGGGGCTATCATCTTCCTCTATAGACGGAGAGAAGAAACAAAGTGGCTTGTCTTAGACTGCACAGCTCATAGGGAGCAGAGGCCTGGAGAAGCGCAGGGCTGTGGGCCACCAGCCAGTTCCCCGGCCGCCACGCACTGCTCCACCCCGACCTGCACCTGTGGCCCTCCTGAATTCTAGGGGCACAGACTATTTGCCCTCAAGTTACTAAAAAGTCCTCACGTACCTCACCTCCACCCCATCCTGTTTCATTTTGTTTTGTGTTTTATCTGCACGTGTTTGATTTACAACACTAAAGCAGGAAGCCACTCAAATATCCGTAAACAGATGCATGAACGGACAGTGACATTTCACAGCACAGTATGTTTCTCAGCAACCTAAGGAGAATGAACAACTCATATGTCTGCATTAATAATATCAAAACGAGCATGATACAGGGGGCACCCAGGGATGGTAAGAGGAAACCCTTTATTACATCAGTCAAAAATCCCAGAAAGTGGAAAGTACTCTGGCACAGCAAAGCGAATCCATGGTTATCTGGAGGGCAGAGAGAAAGACGTCATGAACAGGCTCCAGGTAAATGTAAAGTTGATAGATAAGTTCATTATTCTGGCTCTGATGATGGTTTCATGGGATTATATGAAATAAAAGACTCATACTACAGCTTAAATATGCATAGTTTATCTGATGTCATTTATACCTTTTTTTTGAGACAAAGCCTCACTCTGCCTGTCGCCCAGGCTGGAGTAAAGTGACGCCATCTCGGCTCACTGCAATCTCTGCCTCCCAGTCTCAAACGATCCTTCCCATCTCATCCTCCCAAGTAGCTGGGACTACAGGCACATGCCACCAAGCCTGGCTAATCCCATCCTGTTTTAAGTGAAGTTGCCCCTGCCCCATGCTCCTGGCCACAGCGGATTGAATCTGGGTGGTCGCTGCACCTGGGGGCCAGCAGTCCACAGCTGGCTTCCACTGATGCAATTGCTGGACCCACTGGCACATCTGTTACTAATTTTGATGAATCTTGTCAAATTGCTTTGCACCCCTGAATACTCCCTACATCCTTTGATTATCTGTTATCAGGATTCCTCGACCACCTGGGCTCAGGTGACCCTCCTGCCTCAGCTTCTCAAGCAGCTGGGAGAACAGGTACACAGCACCCCTGCCTGGCTAAATGTTTTATTTTTTGTTTTTTGTAGAGAAGGGGTCTTACTGTGCTACCCAGGTAAGTCTCAAACTCCTGGCCTCAAGTGATCCTCCCGCCTCGGCCCCCCAAAGCGTTGGGATTACAGGTCTGAGCTACGGTGCCTGGCCAGGATTTTATTTTATTTTTTTATTTTTTATTTTTTCATCTGGTGAGAAAGGCTCAGGGAGACCATTCTTTTTATTGTCGAGGACCAAGAAACAAAGTGTAGAAATACTATACACAGTGGTCATGAGCTACAAGATAGGAGTGGGCTGGAGGGGAGACTCGGTAACACAGAGCAGTATTCTGAAAGAGCACCAGCTCTTCTTTCTAACACTTGAAGCAAGGACAGACAGCCGTCCTTTTTCAGTAAGGCTGCAGCAGAATGCAAACGTGACTCAGTTTATCAGCTCCCACAGGGCAGGCAGCGCAAGAGGCTACTGTAAGTTGGCTTTGGGAGCTCCCATCTCAAACGCAGAGTGGATGCAGAAGGTAGTCCCTGGCCGCTGCTGGCGGCTGGTCCCGGCTCGCTAGGTCCTGGGCATGTTTCAATTCTCAGTAATCAGCTTGGCAGCTGAATACAGTTGGCCAATGTGGACCTGTCGACGACTTATTCCAAGGTCTCTCTTGGCTTTATTCACCAGGGTTTGAATTTCTACAGGATCCTTTACATTTTTTTTTTCTCTGCGGGCATCTCTTATCCTCCTGACAGCATATGTTCTGTAATTGTAGGTGCTGAAACGCTTGCTCTCTTTCAGCATAGCCCGGTACAGATCTAACACTTGTGCGCGGCTGGAGGCTGCCATTTTGGAAAGAAAAACCAGGATTTTATTTTTTAAAGAGGGTCTGGCTATGCTGCCCAGGCTGGCCTCAAACTCCTGAGCTCCAGCAGTCCTCCCACCTCGGCCTCTCAAGTCGCTGGAACTACAGGCATGAACCACAGTGCCCATCTTGTTATCAGGATTGTTTGTCTTTACAATTCTCAGAGTAATGTTTTGAAAATCAGCTTTATCAAGGTATAATTCCATATGATACCCGGGGTAGTTTTGATTTGCATTTTTCCCCTTTAGGAAGTGAGGGGGCCGGGCGCCGTGACTCACACCTGTAATCCCAGCACTTTGGGAGGCCTAGCCGGGTGGATCACAAGGTCAAGAGATTTGAGACCATCCTGGCCAACATGGTGAAACCCCGTCTCTACTAAAAATACAGAAACACTAGCCGGGCGTGGTGGCGTGCGCCTGTAGTCCTAGCTGCTTGGGAGGCTGAGGCAGGAGAATCGCTTGAACCCAGGAGGTGAAGGTTGCGGTGAGCCGAGATCGTGCCACTGCACTCCAGCCTGGCAACAGGGCAAGTCTCTGTCAAAAAAAAAAAAAAGTAAGGCTGCACATCATTTCATAAGCTTAAATGATGGGAAGATTTCACGTCCCTCAGAGGGAGATACTGTCCTGCCTGGCATTTACCTTAGCACAGATTTTCGTGCCAGGCGGCAACACGCCCTGTTTATGTTAAATCCTCGGGTCTTCACCGGTTTTAATCCCAAGGCTGTATGAGCTTCATGTACATTATCCTGTCTGACGAGATGGCGATGATGATTTATTTCCATTCTAAGAACGAGGAAGCAGAGGAGACACAAATAAGCCAGAGGCAATGCTGGGGTTCCGTCCTGGTGGGCTTGAGGCCACAGCGCATGATCTTCTCACTCTCTCCCTCCAGACCACCAAGACTCGTTCCTCAGCTTGGCCATCAGTTGCCTGAGACACTGAGAAAGTCCCTTCCCTTTCTGGCCTCTGTGTGACGAGTGGATGGACTTGCTGACGTCCATGAGCTGGGTGGGAGAGCAGGGCAGGAACGCATCCAGGACTGGGAAACTCAGGCTCCCTGCTCATCGGAGTGGGTGAGCAGCAAAGCAAATGGCAAAGCTCCTGCTCCCCAAAATGCAGGCGGCATCCCTTCAGCCCTGAATTCCGGGGAAGGGCGGGAGATGGCGACAAGATCCCATTTCAAGCGTTTATCCGACATCCGCAGAGCAGGCCAACCTCAGCAAGAGGCCTTCCTTGTCCCGGGAACAAATCACAAAGGCAGGTGGGGGTCGTTCTCTTCGTTGGGAGAAACGGGGCACAGAAACGTGCTCGGAGGCCCTGAAGGATGATGAGAATGAAAACCAGATTTCACAGGGTTAAGGGAGAGAGGAAAGGAGAGCCCCATTTAGTTTCAGAAACACAAGGCACACATTTTAAAGGAGGGGGAACTGAGGCATAGACAATCACATGGCTTACGCAAGGTCACACACGTTTTAACACCTGAACACAGGTCTGTGGAGTCCCAGGCCAGTCAGCCAAGCTTTACGCACTCACCCACGTGCAGGGGCAGTGCGGAAGGCTCACACTGCTGGAGAGGAGCAGCGGGAGTTAAGTCTTGATGATGCTAATGGGACATGTCTGCTGGGCTCCCTAATTTCATTCAGCTGTGATATCTGCACACTGATGATGCTGTTGAATACTTTGCCTTGGGATGTTTGGTTAAAATGACTGTGTGTTGCTCCACAATTTGCTGGAATCTGCAGGGACAGAACTATATTCTCTAAAAGGATACATGAAAAATTCCAAAGGTGTGATTCTTCCTGGGAACACATGGAATTTTTACCCACAGTTTATAAAACATCTCCATCCTTTTAAGCCCCTCTCAGCTGTCATAGTACATGAACTGTATTTCCTTAGGGAAGCTCAGGAAGCTCACCTCTCTCAAAGGTGGCATCCCACGTTGACCACAGCTCTGGCTGCATTCTCTCACCGGGCTGGGTGGGTGAGCTGGGTGGGGCCGAGCCTGGTGGCGCTGAGAAATGAGGGTCCATGCCTTGCTGACTATTGTCCCAGCTGTCTTTTGTCATTACTGTTCATGCCCTAGATTGCCACTGCCTGGAGAAAAGGATACAGGCTTTGACTCTAGCTCTGAACCAGGATGAAAGGCGTGGGCACCGAGGCTCTGAAGTTCACATCAACTGGGTTTGAGTCCCAGCTCTGCTTACCAGATGTTGACTTTGGGCAAGTTACTCCACTTCTCTGAGTCCCAGTTCATGCACGATCAAAGTATGAATGATCAATCACAACACATGCATTATAGGGCCGTCGAGAGGATTAGGTGAGAGAATGTGTGTCAACTGACTGGGACTCCGGAAAGAATAGCAAGGCGCCATTATTTTACTTACCATTATAAAAAGAAACGTTGTCAATTAAACTATTGCATAAGCTTTTCTTATCTAAAAAGATGGATACTATCTTTCTTTAGCTAAGAAAGATACATATCAAAAAGCTCTGACTTGGGTGGGCGCAGTGGCTTACGCTTGTAATCCCAACACTTTGGGAGGCAAAGGCGGGCGGATCGTGAGGTCAGGAGATCAAGACCATTCTGGCCAACATGGTGAAACCCCAAATCTCTACGAAAACTACAAAAATTAGCTGGGCGCAGTGGTGGGCGCCTGTAATTCCAGCTACTTGGGAGGCTGAGGCAGGAGAATCGCTTGAACCTGGGAGTTGAAGGTTGCAGCGAGCCGAGATCACACCACTGCACTCCAGCCTGGGTGACAGAGTGAGACTTTGTCTCAAAAAAAAAGAAAAAGCTTTACAAGTCGTTATTTAATAATATCACTTTTATACATATATAAAAGGGAAAATGTAAACAATAAATTCACCTCAGAAGGGTGCAACGTTTTTGAGTCAGTTTAAATTAAAAAACGTTTTTTCTTTCTCTGTACTTCAATGCATGCAAACTGAATAACTTTATGATCTGGCATCACTAGTGACCATATTTTCCACATAGTGTGGTTTGGGCACTTTTCTGAGAAACCTGTGGCCCATGATGCCTTTGCCCAAGTTTTGCTTGGGCTGCTGGGCTCGCTCCACCCGCTCAGCCTGGCAGGTTGCACTCGGCTCACACTACCAACCTGCAGCCCACACCTCCAAGAGAGATGGAGTCAGGCGTGCAGCGGTGAGGGGTGTGAGTGAGCCGAGCGAGCTGGGCAAGCGTGGGCCCGGTCAGTGCAGTCAGACACAAGCTGCCATGGCGTAGACAGCCCCAGGTGCTGGCATACGTGCCAGCTCTCTGCAAGGCTGCAGCTGGACCGGGTGCACTGCAAGCAGCTTCCCGAGCTGGCACCAGGAAATATGGCAGCCCCTGGAAGTCTGGAGACGCCAGGAACCCCCGGGCCCCAAAGAGGGAGGCCCAGCCTTGGCTCGGGGAGCTCCCAGGTCTGGACTCGCTAAAGGGTCGCAGCTCTTTGCCTGTAACGTGGGAAGCAAGGGGCATGTTTCAGGCCTGTTCGTGTTGCAGCAGCTCTTTCAACCTCACCATCGTGTGGGTCCTGAGTTCTTGTCCTGCAAGAAGAATGATGTAGTCAGGCAAGTGGAGGGTGAGCGAGAGAACAACTCAGAAAAGACCCTGCTCTGTAGCCACAGTGCCTGGAGGGGCGTTCCGCCCCTGGCGGAGAGGATAGCGCCTCTCTCCAGCTGGTCGTCCAGTCACCCCTGTGTCCTCTGCTCTGCTCTGGCTGAGCCTGGGATTTTCATGGGCCTCAGAGGGGAGGAAGTGAGCAACAGTTGGTCCATGGGCAGCCACAGATGGGCTGGAAAAGACACCACAAGTACCCAATCTGGTCTGTGGGGTTGGCAGCCCAGCCCCCAGCCTTCACACCCTCCCAGGCCTGAAAGTGGAGCCTCACTGGGGACCTGCCCCGCTCCACCCAGGAGCCCATCTGCCTGCTGCACTGACCATGGCACCCAGGCTGCTTGTGCCAATGGGCACCTGCAGGCCAGCACTGAGCCACCCTCAGCCCCTCGCTCCTCCACCCCTCGTTGTCCAAAGTCCAGAGGGGACCAAGGCGGCAGGCCCCAAGCATGCACACACCTGTGGGGGCTCAACCCCAACCCCACCCTGGGACTGGAGCAGGTACCAGCAGTGGGGAGAGGCCAGGCAGTGGAAGGAAGCACTTCCCAGCCTGCAAGGGCAGTGCGGGGCCTTCCCAGGCCCCCAAGAGCACACAGAGGCCTGGGTCCACAAACCCAGTTTGGGCAGCGGCGCACCTGGGAGGGCTGGGCTGCTGCCTGCTCCCGGTCCTGCCGGCTCTGTGGAGCATGCAGCCCCAGCCGCCTCCCCTGACAGCCTGGGGGACCCTCCCTGACATCCTTGCTGGGCCCCAGGTGAGCATCCAGGGCAGAGATGACATGGCCATAAGCTCCTCCGTGTTGCCCGGTGCTCAGGGGCCGCCTGGCCAACAAGAGTGTCAGGCTCCGTGGGCACCCTGATGCAGGCCAGACCCCAGGGACTCAGCGCCCCTCCCACTTCCAGCCCTGGGTCCCTAAAGCGGTGCCCTAGCTCCGCGCTCCCTGCCCAGCCCCTTCACACTTGCTCAAGCGCGGCACCGCCCAGACCCAGCTCCCGCTCTGCCAGAAGGCGCTGCTCCCCCACCACCGGGTGACCTGGCCTGGCCCCATCGCGCACGAGGACAGTGGGCTGTCTCGTGCCTCGGCCTGCCGAGCAGCTGGGATTGTAGGCGTGCACCATCACACCCAGCTGATTTTTGTGTTTTTGATAGAGATGGGATTTTGCCATGTTGGCCAGGCTGGTCTTGAACTCCTGGCCTCAAGTGATCTGCCCACCTTGGCTTCCCAAAGTGTTGGGATTACAGGCGTGAGCCACCGTATCTGGCCTAATTAAAGCTTGGAAGTCTGTGAGTTGCTTACTTCAAAAATTACAGTATTCATTTCTACTGTTCTTCACAGCCAAGTTGCTACTACTATTATTACTACTCCATTTACATAATATTATCTAAGTGCCGTTCACAGACGTAAATAAGTTACGTAAATTATTAACACATTTAATTCTCACAACAATCGCATTTGGTAGATATAATTATTATACTCATTTTACAGATGAGGAAGCTGAAGCAGAGAGGTGAAGTAACTTAGCTTGGATCACTCAGCTTGTTTGTTTCCAGACTCTCGTTCTTTTTTTATTTTTCTTTTTATTTTTTTGAGATGGAGTCTCACTCTGTTGCCCAGGCTAGAGTGCAGCCTTTCCGCCCCTAGATTCAAGCGATTCTCCTGCCTCAGGCTCCTGAGTAGCTGGGATTACAGGCGCCGGCCACTGGACCAGCTCATTTTTGTAGTTAGTAGAGACGGGGTTTCAACATCTTGGCCAGGCTGGTCTTGAACTTCTGACCTTGTGATCCGCCTGCCTCGCCCTCCCAAAATGCTGGGATTACAGGCGTCAGCCACCGTGCCCAGCCCGAGTCTCTTTCTTAACTACTGCAGCAGAATTTCTCAGTCTCAGCACTACTGACATTTAGTATCAGCTGAATGACTCTCTGTTGAGGGGACCGTTCTGTGCCTTGTAGGGTGTTTAGCAGCCCGACCTGCATCCACTAGATGCCAGTAGCACCTGTTACCCAGGTGTAGCAACCGGAAACATCTCTAGACATTGCCAAATGTCCCGTGTTGGGGGAGATCACTCCAGTTGAGAACCACCGCATTTTACCTGGCCCCTTGGGGAAGCCAGATCTCAGGCCTTGACACAGTGTTTCATTCAAGTCTAGAAATTACAGGAAGAACCCAAGACTCTGGTCATGTGGCCGGTCAGCCTCCCACGGAGCCACTTAGGCCTGCAGAGAGCTAGCTACTGTGGTAGGGGCTGGGGCAGAGCGAGGGGTCAAGGCTTCAGGAGACAAGTGAGACCAAGGGAGTCTGGGAGAGGCATCGGCCATGCCTGACATGACGCAACCTCACAGAGAAAGCATTAAGTAGATCTTCGTCTTTCAGGCCCATTCCACTCCTTGTTTTTTGCTTTGAGACAGGGTCTCACTCTCTCGCCAGGCAGCGGCATGATGTCAGCTCACTGAGACCTGCGCCTCCTGGGCTCGAGCCGTCCTCCCACCTCAGCTCCACTCTGCTCCCTCCTCAGGGACAATCACTGTCATGCATACAGTACGTATGCTTTCCGTGTGTTTCATGCCTTCACCTTTATAAATCTATATTCATCAGTGATAAATACACAGAGCTGATTTTGGTTTGAAAACATGTAGGCCGGATGCCGGGGCTCACGCTTGTCATCCCAGCACTTTGGGAGGCCGAGGCGGGCGGATCACAAGGTCAGGAATTTGAAACCAGCCTGGCCAACACTGTGAAACCCCATCTCTACTAAAAATACAAAAATTAACTGGGTGGGGTGGTGGGCGCTTGTAATCCCAGCTACTCAGGAGGCTGAGGCAGGAGACTCACTTGAACCTGGGGGGTGAAGGTTGTGGTGAGCCAAGATTGCACCACTGCACTCCAGCCTGGGAGACAGAGCAAGACTCCTTCTAAAAAAAAAAAAAAATATATATATATATATATATATGTCACTTTGACCAGGCTGGTCTTGAACTCCTGACCTCAGGTGATCTGCCTGCCTCAGCCTCCTAAAGTGCTGGGATTACAGGCGTGAGCCACATGCCCAGCCATAAATAGAATTTTAATTTTGCATGATACAGTTCTGTTTTCACTCAACAGTGTATTTGAGATCTATCCATAATGACACATACAGCTTTAATTCATTCCTTTTAATTGCTGTGAAACATTCCATTGTAAAACTATGCCATATTTTACCTCATCATTCTCCTATCAGTAGACATCTCAGTTGTTTCCAGTTCTGCGTAATTACCAACATCTGCAGTGAGCATCCTTGGATACGTTTGCTTGTGTGCACACTGAACTTCTCGTGGGTATATGGAATTGCAGGCTTATAGGGAATGTCATTGAAATTAAATGTTCCATTTCATCAGATGCTGCCAAGTTGTTCTCTGTTGGGTCTATATCAGCTTACACTCCCACCAACACTGCATAAAAGTTAGCTTTTTCCACACCCTTACCAACACTTGACATTGCCATTGTAAGAAATTTGCGCGAATCCGAGTGAGTCTGTTCCCACTGGGGGTGGGTCAAGCAAGTGAGCAAACGTCGTTCAGAGGGGAAAAGGCTGAGCGTCACTCGGTCTGTGAGAACAGTCATATTTGACCACAAACATCAAGATTTAGAATTTGATGAATTGCTTAACAACCCTCATAGTAAGTCACTTTAGCCAGTGAAACAAAAACTGCTCTTAAAACAAAGCAGTCATCAAATTAACTGCTGTGATGAGAGGACTTCCCAGTAGGTTTCATCAGCGTGGTCTGAAGATGTTCCCCAGCGGTGCAGCCGTGTTGAAGCTGGCGGTCTGCCCTCCTGTCCAGGAGGCTCTGCACATGGGCAGGTGTGAGATGAGAGCCTAGAACAGCAGCTCTGGTACTTCCCCCAGCCTGATGCGTGATCGAGGATGGGTAGGGTGCATAGATGGTTGCCTGCATCTCTGCCTCTCAGGGCAGAAGCTGGTGGTGACCTAGCAAGACTGCTTCAGGAGGTGAGCTCTGCCTGTTCTGGCCCTCTTCTGTACCAGGACCACCTCTTGGCCCACGCCTTTTGAGCCCTTCTGGCTCACCTGCTGGCTCCCAGTCACGTACCTCCTCCCCTCCGAGTCATGGTCTTTAGGGTATGAAAAAAACGCAGCAGGAAGCCCAGGATTCAGACCTGGGTTCCCTTCTACCCCATTGCTCAGGGGGCTGGCAACTGCATCTGTGCAGCGGGGACAGTCGGGGACAGTCCCTTCCCCGGGATCTCTGGGGGTTAGTGTGAGGAACAGCACACAGCAGGAAGGTCGTTGGGAACTGTCAAGTGTTGTAGGTAACAGGTTGGCTGGGAGGAAAGGCGGGTTAGCGGAGGGAGCGCCAGCTTGGCTGTTCAGCAGCCTAATCTTCACCACTTAACCACCTAAGTAACTTCAGGAAGTCTCCTCCTCTCTCTGGCCTCAGTTTCCCCATCTATGAAATTAGAGCACTGGACTAGATTAGCCCTCCCCAAAACGATGTCACAGAACTCTTGAGCTATTTCATGGAAAAGGGTTTCCGTCGCCTGTTCAGTCTGAGTTCCTACTGAACGCGGTGACCACCTTGAGCACATGTTGAAAGGCAGCCTTTGAAGGCTATGAAACAAGTGGCCAGTCAGCACAGCGGTTAGGGTATGGGGCCTGCAACTGCAAGGCTGCTGATTCAGATCCTCAGTGGAGCCAGCCTTTGATTCAAACAGGAAAAAGAAAGCTCTGAAACATCTGGAGGGAAAGGTGCCTCCCTAACCTCCTTGGCTTTGGAACCCTTTTTCTGTTGGGTGAATTATACCATTTGAACATCTCTGAAATCAGGGCTGTGTCTCACAGTGACTGTATCTTAGAGTATTTCAAATACTGGTTTTTTTTGTTTTGTTTTGTTTTGTTTTTTGAGATGGAGTCTCACTCTGTGGCCCAGGCTGGAGAGCAATGGAGGGATCTCGGCTCACCGCAACCTCTGCCTCCCGGGTTCAAGTGATTCTCCTGCCTCAGCCTCCTGAGTAGCTGGGACTACAGGCACACGCCACCACGCCTGGCTCATTTTTGTATTTTTATTAGAGATGGGATTTTGCCATGTTGGCCAGGCTGGTCTCAAACTCCTGACCTCAGGTGATCTGCCTGCCTCGGCCTTCCAAAGCGCTGGGATTACAGGCATGAGCCACCTCAAATATGGTTTAATAACAGCTAACACTCTTGAGTGTCAACTCAATGCAGGCACTCACTAAGTGATTTAATAAATTAGTATTTATTTAATTTAGTTTTTTTAAAATTTAGTATGTCCAGTAATCCTGTAAATCTTGTAAATTAGGGACTTTTTTTTTTTGAGACAGGGTTTTGCTCTTGTTGTCCAGACTGGAGTGCAGTGGTGCGATCTCGGCTCACTGCAACCTCCACCTCCCGGGTTCAAGCGATTTTCCTGCCTCAGTCTCCTGAGTAGCTGGGACTACAGGCATGCGCCACCATACCCAGCTAATGTTGTATTTTTTTTTTTTTTTAGTAGAGATGGGGTTTCTCCATATTGGTCAGGCTGGTCTTGAACTCCTGACCTCGGGTGATCTGCCCACCACGGCCTCCCAAAGTGCTGGGATTATAGGCATGAGCCGCCTCACCTGGTCTAATTAGGGACTGTTATTATCCCCACATTATAAATGAGAGAACTGAGTTGCAGGGAGGTTAAGAAACTCATCCAGGATCACATGGCTAATAAAGAGGAGAGCAAGAGCTGGGACTTATATCCTGATGAGGCTGAACTCTTTTTTAAAAATTATTTTTATTATTATTCTACGTACAGATGGGGTTTCGCTGTGTTGCGGGTCTCGAACTCCTGCCTTCAAGTGATCCACCTGCCTCAGCCTCCCAAAGTGCTTGGAATTACAGGCATGAGCCGCTGCGCCTGGACAAGACTCTGATCTCTCATGTCCATTGGGAATCCTGTCTGTGATTCAGTGGTCACGAATGACGTGAGGCATGGTTCTCAAAGGCCTTGAAAGTACCACGCTCCTTAGAAAGAGCAGAATCGTAAATGAGCAGAGCCTTTCTAGCACCGGGATCAGAAAACAAGACCACGGGTCCCTGAATGCTCCCAGGCTAGCGTGTGAAGCGGCAGGGAGTGGCAGTGGGAGGATCAGGCATGCGTGGACGCAGAGGGACCCAGATCTGGCCTTCCAGCAAGGGGATTTATGAAGTGGCTTTGCTGGGCGTGGGGGGATCAGCAGCTCACCCACCTAGTAATCAGCATTGCACCTAGACCTGAGTTCTGCTCTGAACGTTGCAAAGTCTTTCCCACTCTGACGGTCCTCAAGGCACTCCTGTGAGGTAGGCAGGTGGACTCATTATCCTCACCCACCTAGGTAAGGATGCTGAGGCCTAGGGGGAATAAAACCCAGAAACACCTCCTTGCAGCTGTTTCTCACTGCCGTCCACACAAGCTGTCTGTTCTCCCAAGTCTGCAACATGCGGAGGAAAGCCACATAGCTTCACCTTGGGATACGGATTTCTAGGCCACCCTGTTTCTGATGATGGCAATGACAAAGGCACACACTTTTCTTTTTCTCTCCCTTCCGCTTCCTTCTGTTCCTCAATGGCCTGGTGGCCCTGGTGGGTTCCTAACGTCCTGCTTCCAGGGAAGAGCTAAAACTCATTCCTGTTGAAGTATCTCTGACTGACGTCAGCTGTGCTCCTCACGCAAGAGGGATTTGCATCTTGCAAGGGAAGGAAGCGCTTAGAACCAGGCACGTTTCTCAAACTGCAATGTGCAACTCCGGGGGCTTGTGTTTAAAATGCTGAGTCTGGGCCGGGCGCGGTGGCTCACACTGTAATCCCAGCACTTTGGGAGGCTGAGGCGGTCGGATCACGAGGTCAAGAGATGGAGACCATCCTGGCCCACACGGTGAAACCCCACCTCTACTAAAAATACAAAAAAAATTAGCTGGGTGTCATGGCATGCGCCTGTGGTCCCAGCGACTCAGGAGGCTGAGGAGGAAGAACCGCTTGAACCCAGGAGGCGGAGGTTGCAGTGAGCCGAGATCGCGCCACTGCGCTCCAGCCTGGAGACAGAGCGAGACTCCGTCTCAAAATAAATAAATAAATAAATAAAAATAAAATGCTGAGTCTGATTTTGCAAGTCTGGGCAGGGCCTGAGAGTCTTTGCTTACAAGCCGCGAATAACGCTATGGCTGCTGGTCTAAGGACCAAACTGAGGAATAAAGACAGTGTCTCGCTGGAGAGCCTGGGGTCGGGATGGCTTCTTTCTATCTAGCTGACTTCGGACAGCTACTTACCAGCTTCTACTCTCAATTTTCATCTGTAGAATAAGAAGTGTTTTCAGTATTTAGGAAATACTGTATTTACTATTAGTAAATACTGAAAATAGTAGTACCTTCCTAGAATTGTTGAGAGGATCAAATGAAAAAAGTACATACGCCAGGCATAGTGGCTCACGCCTGTAATCCCAGCACTTTGGGAGGCTGCGGTGGGTGGATCACCTGAGGTCAGGAGTTCAAGACCAGCCTGGCCTCGTGGTGAAACCCCATCTTTAAAAAAGAAAAAAAAAATTAAAAAAAAAAGAAAAGAAAAGAAAAAAGTACATACAAGGTACTTAGCTCAAGAGCCCGGCATTTGGTAAACCCTCACTAAATATTAATTAGCAGCTATTATTGAGGGGAACGGAAAAGCTCGTCTGGTAGAGTCACAAGCACCAGGAAGCCATCAGGGAGGTGGGAGAAACGGGGATTCTTTCTGGCATCAAGAAGGTAAAGCCATTCTTACCTGGCCTTGGAGCCCTGGAGGCAAGGTCCCCTCCTGTCATTCCTCAGTGCTGCCCGCTGGTTTCCCTGGAAAGGATGCGGATCCCGGGTCACTGCGGGCAGCGGGGACAGGCCCGGGCTCCTGTCTCAGCAGTTTGTCCTTCTCAGGAGTGTCTCTGTGGGTTTCTCACTTGCTTGCGGCCACCCTCGGCTGCATCTTCTTAAATCACCTCCACGTCGCAGGGGGCTGGGAGCCCGCCTGCATCTCAGGGGCTGCAGCCGTCTCCCGTGGACCACGGATAGCACCGTCGCACTGTTTGTCTTGTGGCCTCTGCAATCGGCTTTCTGCACAATGTCTAGGCTGGGCACCTTTGCAGGCTCAGGGAAGCCATTATTTTTCTTGGTGCCATTTTCTGGCGGCAGTCTAAATTCATGAGACCTGAGGGCAGCCTTTGCCTACGCCTGGAACTGGGTGGCCTACTTCCCCATTGCCATCTGTGTCTATTTGTCCCTAGACTTAGACACAGAAGCGTTTGCACTCAGACCAAAGAATTCCAGGTCAGCGGCACTCAGGAAGCCCGTGTCAAATTGTAAGGTACATGGGACCCCCCGAGGGGTCTTGTGAAACTGCAAACCCAGTAGGTCTGGGCCAGGCCTGAGAGTCTGCATTTGTCACCGACTCTCAGCGTCATCTCATCTGACGTGCTGGTCCATGGACCAACCACCCTGAGCGGCCGCGGCGTTTTCAGGCTTCATCCTGCATCGGAAGACCCGCAGGTTTCATTAAAACACAGATGGCTGAGCCTTCCCCGAAGACTCTGATTGGGAAGGCCTAGGTAGGCCCAGTATTGTCCACTTCTAAGAAGTTCTCTCTGACACCAATGCCGCTGTTCTTTGAGAACCATGGTTCTAGTTTTCCGACCTTTCCGTTACCTGTACGATCATTTCTTGAGTTCCGTGACTTCCCTCACATTCTCCAGTCCTAACCACTCGCCACGGTTCAGTCCTGCTGAATACCTCTGGTCGGTCATGTCTATAACTGGCAATGCCCCAGCTTGGCCAGTGACGCCTTTGGGTTCCTTTAGGCGCCTGTCTTGAACCCGGTGCCCTGGTTTGCCTCACACTCTGTAAACTTGCCAGCCTCACTTTCCCCCCGCAGCCTCTCCTCGTCCTTTCGTCCTCAGCCCTAACATGGTATCTCCGGCCCTGGTCTTTGTATCTCTGCTCTGCCAAACCCAGACTCCCTGCCCTGGCTGGCCTGGGTGAGGGGTCCGCTCCTGTCTGTGCCCTGGCCCACCGCCTGGGCGCCCCCGCTCTTTTTCTGGCTCCTCTAAGGGCAGCAGGCAGCCGTCAGCGGCCTGGCGTGCAAGGTGGTGCCCAAGGGAAGCAGAAATCATGGAGTGAATTAAGCCAGCGTGGACCCAAGTCCCCGGAATTCAGGGCCTGTCCTCTCGCCCACTCAGCAGAGCCCTGCAGAGGCTGCAGTGAGTTAGTCCGGCCGTCTGGATGGATGCGGTTAACGAGATGCTTGCGTAGTGCATCGTTGAACGGGGCTAGTTTCTGGGCCCGACCCGAGGCGCGGCTGGACTCTGCCCCCTTCCACGCCCAGCCCTGCCTGCCCCCTCGAGCCTCCCCCGGCCATGCCCTCTCGATGCCCAGGCTGGGGTGTCACTGCTCACTCCTCCCGACTCCTCTGCCTCCTCTGAGGAACCTGGGGACGGTTCCTCTGACCTTTCCCTGCCAGCCGCATCTCCGGGAAACTGTCTCACCAGCTGGCCTTTCTCGCCTGGAGAACGTTTGAAGTCAGAGTAGAAAAGAGCAGGCTTTTCAGAGACCCGCCTGCGGCAATTAAGCGACAGTCTGAGGGCCTGGGAGCCATACCTCTGTGACTAAGAATCTCTGGCCTCAAAAATGCAATTTTCTTTGTCTTCCTTGCTATAGCTCCCAAAATTCTTTCTCACCTATCCGACAGCTCCTGCAGCAACCGTTTCAGGCCACGTCCCTGGAGTCTAGCTCCCTGGAAGGGCAAAGGCTGGGTATCGGACTGACCTGCGTTCGAATCACAAGTCCATCACTTTCTAGCTATGTGACCCCGGGCAAGTGATTTAACCTCTCTGAGTCACGGTTGCCTTTTCTATAAAACAAGGAACCCAGTCCCCATCACCTCACGCCTAGGGACAGTCCAGGGAGAAAGTGAGAAGATGTGGTAAGGCATCCAGCACAATGGCCAGCCAGCACACAAGGATCTCACTGGCTACCCCGACCCAACCCCGGCACCTTCCAAGGGACTGGGCTTCACACAGCTCAGCTCTTCAGACAGCGAATGAGTGGACGGGGCCGGGTGCGGTGGCTCATGCCTGCAATTCCAGCACTTTGTGGGGCCGAGGCTGGTGGATCCCTTAAGGTTAGGAGTTTGAGACCAGCCTGGCCAACATGGCAAAACCCCATACTACTAAAAATATAAAAATTAGCCAGGTGTGCTGGTGCCTGCCTGTAGTCCAGCTACTCAGGAGGCTGAGGCAGGAGAATTGCTTGAACCTGAGAGGC
>PVKP010044618.1:0-16625 GCA_004027715.1 Plecturocebus donacophilus | reverse complement strand
AAGGCAACAAATTACACTGCCACGTGTGTACCTATGCAACAATATTGTATGTTCTTCACATGTACCCCAAAACCTAAAATGCAATAAAAAAAATAATAATAAAATAAAATGAATTATTTTATTGCTAATGTAAAATAATAAAACTAGTAGTTTTATTCATTTTATTTTTCATTAATTTTAATACATAAAATTAATAATATGAATATTTAATCCCAGCACATTGGGAGGCCAAGGCAGGAGGATTGCTTGAGGCCAAGAGCTCAGAACTAGCCTGGGCGGCATAGGGAGACCTTGTCTCTACAAAAGAGAAAATAGTGGCTCATGCCTGTAATCCAAGCACTTTGGAGGCCAAGGCGGGTGGATCACCTGAGGTCGGGAGTTCAAGACCAGCGTGACCAACATGGTGAAACCCTGTCTTTATTTAAAAAAAAAAAAAAAGATAAAAAGAATATGAAGATTAGTAATATTAAATATTATTTAACAAGTACATATTAGATTTAATACTACTACATTACTGATTAATATATAAATAATCACATATATTAAAGTATTAGTATATAATATAAAAATGATAATATTGAAGGATTCATATAATTTTGGCTTCCCCCAATTTTTAAACAATGTGTATACTCACAGCAGGGTAAATTCTTGGGGTTTTTTTTTTGTGTGTGTGACAGAGTCTTGCTCTGTCACCAGGCGCCAGGCTGGAGTGCTGTGGCGCGATCTCGCCTCACTGCAACCTCCCCCTCCTGGGTTCAAGCGATTCTCCTGCCTCAGCCTCCCAGATAGCTGGGACTACAGGCACCTGCCACTACGCCCAGCTAATTTTTTTGTATTTTTAGTAGAGAAAAGGTTTCACCATGTTACCCAGGCTGGTCCTGAACTCCTGAGCTCGGGCAATCTGCCCACCTCAGCCTCCCAAAGTGCTGGGATTACAGGCGTGAGCCACTTGCCCGGCCATTCTTCGGTTTTTTGAGGCAGAGTCTTGCTCTGTCACCCAGACTGGAGTGCAGTGGTGCAATCACAGCTCACTGCAGCATCAACCTTCCAGGCTCAAATGATCCTCACACCTCTCTCAGCCTCCTAAGTAGCTGTGACTACAGGCATGTGCCACCACACCTGGCTAATTTTTGAATTTTTTGTTTCTTTTTTGAGATAGTCTCGCTCTGTTGCTCAGGCTGGGGTTCAATGGCACGATCTCAGCTCACTGCAACCACTGCCTCTCAGGTTCAAGCAATTCTCCTGCCTCAGTCTCCCGGCTAATTTTTGTATTTTTAGTAGAGGCAGGGTTTCACCATGTTGTCGAGGCTGGTCTTAAACTCCTGACTAGAAGTGATCCACCTGCCTTGACCTCCCAAAATACTGGGATTACAGGCGTGAGCCACTATGCCTGGCCGAAATGGGGTTTTGCCATCTTGCCCAGGCTGGTCTTGAACTGCTGGGCTCAAGCAATCTGCCCGCCTTGGCCTCCCAAAGTGTTGGGATTACAGGTATGAGCCACTGCACCCGGCCCAACAGTAAATTAATGTCTGTTTCCCATGTCCTAGAGCACACTGGATATGACCTGTATGTGTACGTTTTCAATGTCCAGAAAAGAGACGAGCTCCTCTGTGCTCACCTTGAACTAGTAGAGTCTTCCTGGTACCCTGTCCCTAGGTGTGGTCCTACCAGGATCTCTACTTTTTTTCTTGACATGGAGTCTCGCTCTGTCACCAGAGCTGGAGTGCAATGGTGTGATCTCGGCTCACTGCGACCTCCACCTCTTTGTGTTGGGAACGTTCACCATCCTCCTCCTAGGTATTGGAAAGTATATATTATTGTTAGCTGTAGTCATCCTACGGTGGTATACAACACTAGAACTTACTCCTCCTATCTAGCCGTAGCTGCCACCTTTGAGACTATGAGGTGATTAAATTTGAGGAGAAAAACTCAACATACTGAGGATGGCAGGTGAAAGAAGGAGAGAAGAATGGCTTTTTATTTCTCTTATTTATTTTTTTGAGACAGTCTGGCTCTGTTGCCTAGGCTGGAGTGCAGTGGCATGATCTTGGCTCACTACAACCTCTGCCTCCTGGGATTAAATGATTCTCCTGCTCCAGCCTCTGGAGTAGCTGGGACTACAGGTGCCTGCCACCACGCCCGGCTAATTTTTGTATTTTTAGTAGAGACGGGGTTTCAGCTTGTTGGCCAAGGTGGTCTCGATCTCTTGACCTCATGATCCACCCGCCTCGGCCTCCCAGACTGAGGTTACAGGTGTGAGGCACTATGCCCGGCCCAGGGTCCCTAGTTTATACGGAGAGCAGCAATTCCTACTCATCATCTTGCAAAGACCTGAGGCCTCATCTCCCACCCTGAGGTATGCCCAGTATGCACCCCCATCCAGCCTCTCACTCCCACACCCAAACATCGTCTGCAGTGCCGTCTTGCATTCCCACTTCCTGACTCTCAGCAGTATCTTCATCTGTGACCCCGGGCGTTCCCTTCATCTCCTTAAAGCTTACTCATGCATGTGTATGCACAGGACGTCATTAGACATTAGGGAAATGCAAATTAAAACCCCAGGCAGATTCCAACACACATCCACTAGAATAGTTAGAATCAAAAAGACGGGCGATCTGAGTGCTCGCCAGGATGTGCAGTGACGCACACGCTGTTGGTGGATGGCAGTCTGGTAGCTTTTTTTATTTTTTGAGATGGAGTCTCGCTCAGTCGCCAGGCTGGAGTGCAGTGGCACGATCTCAGCTCGTTGCACCCTCTGCCTCCTGGGTTCAATCGGTTCTTCTGCCTCAGCCTCCCGAGTAGCTGGGACTACAGGTGCCCACCACCAGGCCCAGCTAATTTTTGTATTGTTGGTAGAGATGGGGTTTCACCATGTTGGCCGGGATGGTCTTGATCTCCTGACCTCGTGATCTGCCTGCCTCAGCATCCCAAAGTGCTGGGATTACAGGTGTGAGCCATCACGCCTGGCCTGCTTCTTATGGGGTTAAACAGACACTCACCAGGTGACTCAACGATTCTGCTCTTGGGTATTTACCCAGCATCCCCACAAAGGCTTTTTGTTTGTTTGTTTTTTGAGACAGAGTCTCACTCTGTCGCTCAGGCTGGAGTGCAGTGGTACAATCTCTGCTCACTGCAACCTCCGCCTCCCAGGTTCAAGCAATTCTTCTGCCTCAGCCTCCCATGCCGGGCTCATTTTTGTATATATATATATTTTAAACAAAGAACAGATGGGCAAGGGCCTAGCTAGTTCCCTCAAGCCCTTTTAGAAGGCACGAATCCCATTCAGAGGGGCAGCGTCCTCCTGACTTAATGACTTCCTAAAGGCCCCACTTCTTAACACTGTCACACTGGGTCTTAGGGGCCAACATTTCAATCTGGTGCAAACATAGATTCAAATCGTAGCAGTCCCTAATCCAATATGACTGGTATCCTCATAGACGGAGGAGAATTTTGAACATAGGCAGTGGACACACACAGGAAGGAAGGAAGGAAGGAAAGAAGGAGAGTGTGTGGGAAGTATAAAAGTTTTTCTTTAAAGTTTTCTTTTTTGTTAAAAAATAAGTGTGCTAATAACTTTGTTAAACCCTGATAGCTGTTAAACCTGCCATGCTTACAGGCACGTGGTACATTCTATGTTCTTGTACTTTAACCAGAATATCTCCGCTAAACATGCTCACAGGGATGACCCAGCTCTCCATTGCTTTTACCTGTTTTAAAAAAGTTTAAGTTGTTAGCCAATCGGGTTTTAGTTTAAATTGTAAGGTCTAACTCCAGCCAATGGAAATCAAACAGAGCAGTAAGAACAACCCCAGATGCGTAAGGAATAAATTTGTGTGTTTTCCTCTGTTCATTGTGGCACAATGGCTAGGAAAAGTACCCTTCCTGCAGTCCAGGAAGTAAAAATTGCGTTGCTAAAAAATCCTTTGTCTCAGTGCTAATTTTTCTTTGCAGCGCTGAGCATCCATTTCCAACAGAGAGACAGAGAGGGAGAGGAAGAAAGGAAAGAATGAAGGAATGAAGGAAGAAAGGAAGGAAGGAAGGAAAGGAAGAGAAACCGTGGAGCTAGGAAGTGATACAGTTGGGGTCTGAGCACAGAAGGATTCTATTTCAGAGGCTGTGTGTCTTCTTGCAGTTGAGACGATTGGTTCACGCAGGCGAGGAGAGCGTACACTTTATCTCACATGTTATTTCTTGGTTTCCTGTATCTCATTGTCCCTCCCTCCCTGTTAATGGATAACTGGACTTTGCCCAGGATAGACGAGCAGCGATTTTCTCGCCTGGGCCCAAGGCAAAGGCATTCATGGTGCCGATGGGGACGGTGCAGATTTCCCAGTAGCGCTCTGGGTGCGGGGCATCAGCTGCCAGGCTCGGAGAGAGGCCTCTGCCCCGGGGGAGGGCATTACACGTGTGGCCAGCTGCCTGCTCTCCCGGCCAAGAGAAATACAATGAGCACAGAAACAGTAACGTAACAGCACTCCACTCACAACTGAGCCGGCTCAAAAGCAGATGTCACTAGGAACATAAGTGCATAAATAGGACAGTCCTTGAGGCTGAGGGGGCTTCCCTGGAGAATCAGTTTTCCTTTTTGTATCTGTTTCCTTTGGTAGCCAGAGAAGGAAAAAAAGAAGAATCCCATCAGACAAGCGGGCTGCTGAGAAGGATGACCTGAATTGCAGGGATGCAGGAAGTGCTGAAGACGCTTCGTCAGCTAAGAACTGGTTAAAGGAAAATGGGTAAAGTCCATTGTTCCCCCCAGCTCTAGTCTTCGCCACCTTCTACTCTCCTCTGTAGCCGAGGCTGACCCCAAAAGACAACATCACTGGGCTCTGTTGCCCATTGGCTTTTGGTTGGCTCAGCCAATGGGAGGTGCTCACAGAAGAAAAGTGGGAGAAGGGGCGGGGTGCGATGGCTCATGCCTGTAATCCCAGCACTTTGGGAGGCCGAGCGGGGAGCATTGCTTGAGGCTGGGAGTATGTGACTAGCCTGGGAAGCACAGGAAGACCCCATCTCTACAAAGAAAGAAAAAGAAAAGAAAGAAAGGAGGAAGAAAGAAAAAAAGAAAGAGAAAGAAAAAGGAAGAAAGGAAAAAATAAAAAGAGAGAGAGAGAGAGAGAGCGAGCCACGCACAGTGGCTCATGCCTGTAATCCCAGCAGTTTGGGAGGCCGAGCGGGGAGCGTTGCTTGAGGGTGGGAGTACGTGACCAGCCTGGGAAGCATAGGAAGACCCCATCACTACAAAGAAAGAAAAAGAAAAGAAAGAGAGAAAAGAGGAAAAAAGAAAAAAAGAGAAAGAAAAAGGAAGAAAGAAAGGAAAAAAGGAAAAGAGAGAAAGAGAGAGAGAGAGAAAGAGAGAGAAAGGGCCACGCACAGTGGCTCGTGCCTGTAATCGCAGCACTTAGGGAGGCTGAGGCAGGCAGAGCGCCTGAGGTCAGGAGTTCGAGATGAGCCTGGCCAACATGGTGAAACCCCGTCTCTACTAAAAATACAAAAATTAGCCGGGTGTGGTGGCGTGCGCCTGTAATCCCAGGTATTCGGGAGGCTGAGGCAGGAGAATTGCCTGAACTCGGGAGGCGGAGTTTGCAGTGAGCTGAGATTGCGCCAGCTGCACTCCAGCCTGGGCGATAGAGTGAGATTCCAACTCAAAAAATTTTAAAAAGAGAGAGAAAGGAAGGAAGAAGGAAAGAGAGAGAGAGAAAGAGAGAGAGAGAGAGAGAGAGACATGTAGTCCCAGTTACTTGGGGGGCTGACGCAGGAGGATTGCTTGAGCCCAGGAGGTCGAGGCTGCAGGGAGCTATGATCCCACTGCTGCACTCCAGCCTGGGTGACAGAGCAGAGAAAAAGAAAGTGGGAGAAGGGTGAGGTTGAGGGAATTTGTTTTATTTTATTTCATGTATTTTTTGAGACAAAGTCTCACTCTGTCGCCCAGGCTGGAGTGCAGTGGTGTGATCTTGGCTCACTGCAACCTCCGCCTCCCAGGTTCAAGTGATTCTCTTGCCTCAGCCTCCGGAGTAGCTGGGATTACAGGTGCCCGCCATCACACCTGGCTAATTTTTGTATTTTTAATAGAGACAGGATTTCACCATGTTGGCCAGGCTGGTCTCGAACTCCTGACCTCAGGTGATCTGTCCACCTTGGCCTCCCAAAGTGCTGGGATTACAGGCATGAACCACTGTGCCCGGCCTCTTCTTCTGCTTTTTTGTTCTATTCTAGCTCTCAATGGATTGGAAGATGCCCACTGCATTGAGGAGGCTGACTCTTCTTTCCTCAGTCTACAGATTCAAATGCAAATCTCTTCTGAAAACACAGGCACACCCATAAATGACGTGTAACTAGCTATCTGGGCATCTCTTAGCCCAGTCAAGTCAACCCCAAATTAATCATCACAGGTACATTATACATGACCCCAAAACCCAGTGGCTTACAGCAATAGTCATTTATTCCCGTGCACCTGTGCACCGTCTGGGTTTGGCTGGTCTGGCTGGGGCTCGGCTGGGTGACTCTGCTTTATGTGTCCCTCCGCTTCCTCCTGGGATGGCTGTTTCCGTGGTGAGAGCAGAGGTCCAGGAGGGCAGGCAGAGCCACATGTGGATTCTGAATCCTGGCTTGGAACTCACCCCTTGCCATTTCTGCACACATACATTGACTGAAGCAAGTCACGTGGCCAAGTCCAAGGCCAAGCAGTGAAGTACCCACCACCCACGATGAGACCATCGCCAAGACAGGCACACAGGAAAGAGTGATTCACTGGGGCCAATTGTTCAGTCTATTCATGGTCACCAACTCCGGCAATAAACACGAGTTTAAAAGATGGTTTACTCAGGATGGTCTCATTTGTGCAAGAGGAAAAGCAGGACTTTTTGACATTTTCAAAGGACTTCTAAGGAAACCAGGATGACTATTTATGTTGATCATCACAAAGTGACTCACACAAGTCATGTGATTTAAAAATGGGAAAATGCAACGCTAATTGCCTAGACTTATGACTCTCTGCATAATCATAGCAGCTTACATGACACAGCATTTCTGAGTTCACAAGGCACTTTCATAACCATGTCTTATGTTTTACTAGAAACAGTCTTTCTCCTCTTATTATCTATCCTACTTTTGAATACGTGGCAATGGAGGCTTAAGGGACTTGCCCAAGGTAACACAGGTTGCAAATGTCAGGGCCTGGAATTCACAAAAGCACTTTACACGTAGCAGATGCTAAGGGCTTTGCATGTACTAGAGGTCAGCAAGCTAGGGCCAGGCACCAAATCCAGCCTATAACCGGTTTTTATAAATAAAGTTTTATTGGCAGTAAGCCACGCTCATTCATTTGCATATGGTCAGGGCTGCTTCTACAAGGGCAGAGTGGACTTGCTGCCATAGAGTCTGTGTGACTTGAAAGCCTACAACATTTATTTATTTATTTATCTATTTATTTGAGACAAAGCCTCTCTTGTCACCCAGGCTGGAGTGCAATGGTGCGATCTCAGCTCACTACAACCCCTGCCTCCCGGGGTTCAAGCAATTCTCCTGCCTCAGCCTCCCGAATAGCTGGGACTACAGGCACACGTCACCACACCCAACTAATTTTTGTATTTTTAGTAGAGACAGGGTTTCACCATGTTGGTCAGGCTGGTCTCGAACTCCTGACCTCAGGTGATCCTCCCACCTCAGCCTCCCAAAGTGTTGGGATTATAGGCGTGAACCAAAGCACTTGGTCAGGCCTAGGATATTTATTATCTGGCTTTTTACAAAAAAAAAAGAAGGCTGTCTCTTGGCATGCATGATCTCATGTTTTAATTGAATAAATTTTAAAATCAACAAGTAAACATTGTATATATATTTATGGATATTTTGATATAGATACACACATTGTAGAATGGCTAAATCAAGCTGTTTAACATATGTATTAGCTCATATAATCCATATTGTACTCACATGGTTTAAAATTCCCTGAATATAAAAAGATAAGCAGAGAAAAGTCCCCTCCACCTCCACAGAGAACCCCTGTGACTGGTTTTCACGTGTCTTTCAGAGATGGTTTTTGTGTTAGTCCTTTTTCTGTTGCTTACAACAGAATACCTGAGTCTGGGCTGGGCGTGGTGGTTGACACCTGTAATCCCAGCACTTTGGGAGGCCAAGGACAGAGGACTGCTTGAGCCTAGGAGTTTGAGACCAGCCTGGGCAACATGGCGAAACCCTATCTCTAGAAAACATTGAAAAAATTAGCTGTGTGGGGCGGTGTGTGCCTGTAATCCCACCTACTTGGGAAGCTGGAGTGGGAGGATCACCTGAGCCAGAGATGTCGAGGCTGCAGTGAGCTATGATTGCGCCACTGAACTCCAGCCTGGGCAGCAGAGTGAGACTCTGTCTTAAAAAAAAAAATGTATTCCCGAAACTGGGTAATTTATAAAGAAAAGGAGTTAATTTCTTCCAGTTATGGAGGCTGAGGAGTTCAAGGTCAGGAGGCCAAATCTGGGGCGGAGCTCCATGCTGGTGGTGATTCTGCAGAGTCCCAAGTCAGTGCAGGGGGTGCCATTGTGAGGAGCTGAGTGTGCAAGCTCAGTCCCCCCTCCTCTTTTCCTCCCCTCCCCTCCGCTCCTGCTCCTCTTGTGAGACAAGGTCTGGCTCTGTTGCCCAGGCTGGAGTGCAGTGGCATGATCATAGCTCACTGCAGCCTCGACTTCCCAGGCTCAGGTGATTCTCCCACCTCAACCTCTCAAGCAGCTGAGACCTCAGGCGTGGATCACTACACCCAGCTAATTTTTGCATTTTTTGTAGAGACAGGGTTTTGCCATGTTGCCAAGGCTGGTCTCTAACTCTTGGGCTCAAGCGATTCTCTTGCCTCAGCCTCCCAAAGTACTGGGATTACAGCCGTGAGCCACCCTCACGCCTGGCCAATTAGCAATTTTCTGCTGTTCAGGTGTATCTTTTCTCGACTTTTTTTTTTTTTTAAATACAGGTGAAATTCACATAACATAAACTTAACTATTTTAAAATGCAATACCAGCCAGGTGTGGTGGCTCATGCCTGTAATCCCAGCACTATGGGAGGCCAAGGTGGGTGGATCACTTGAGGTCAGGAGTTTGAGACCAGCCTGGCCAACATGGTGAAACCTTGTCTCTAATAAAAATATAAAAATTAGCCGGGTGTGGTGGTGTGCCCCTGTAATCCCAGCTACTTGGATGGCTGAGGCAGGAGAATCGCTTGAACCCTGGAAGCACAGGTTGTAGTGAGCCGAGATTGTGCTACTGCACTCCAGCCTGGGCAATGACAGAGCAAGACTCTGTCTCAAATAAAATAAAATAAAATAAAATGCATTTTCATAATACATTCACCATGTTGTGCAACCATCACCCCTATCTAGTTCCAGAATTTTTTTTTTTTTTTTTGAGATGGAGTTTCACTCATTTCCCAGGCTGGAGTGGTGTAATATCAGCTCACCACAACCTCTGCTTCCCAGGTTCAAGTGATTCTCCTGCCTCAGCCTCCTGAGTAGCTGGGATTACAGGCATGTGCCACCACCACACCTCGCTAATTTTGTATTTTTTGGTAGAGACAGGGTTTCACCACCATGTTGGTCAGGCTGGTCTTGAACTCCTGACCTCATGATTCACCCACCTCAGCCTCCCAAAGTGCTTGAATTACAAACATGAGCCACCGCGCCCGGCAAGTTCCAGAACATTTCCATGACTGCATAAGGAAACCCCATCCCTATCAGCAATCCCTCTCCCCGGTCCCTGATAATCACTAACCTGTTTTCCATTTCTATGGATCTGCCTATTCTGGACATTTTGTATAAATAGAATCACACAACCATGTGGTCTTTTGTGCCTGGCTTCTTTCATTCAACATCATGTTTTTGAGGTTCATCCACTTTGCAGCATGGATCAGTGCTTCATTCCTTTTCATGGCTGAATAATATTCCATTGCATAGTTATACCATATTTTATTTATCACATGCTGTTTCCTGGAGTTTCTAAAAAAGCAAATCCAGATATCATGTCACCTTATCCATAAATACTTCCATATGCATCTGTAACAGATAAATACTTTTTTTTGTTGTTCGAGACGGAGTCTTGCTCTGTTGCCCAGGCTGAAGTACAGTGGCACTATCTCGGTTCACTGCAACCTTCACTTCCTGGGTTGAAGCAATTCTCCTGTCTCAGCCTCCCAAGTAGCTGGGATTACAGGTGCCCACCATCACGTCGGGCTAATTTTTGTATTTTTAGTAGAGATGGGGTTTCATTATGTTGGCTAGGTTGTTCTTGAACTCCTGACCTTGTGATCCACCCACCTCAGCCTCCCAAAGTGGTGGGATAACAGGCCTGAGCCACCATGCCCCAGCTTACAGATAAACACTTTTAAAGAACAGTATAACCAAATACCACCAACAGTTCTTACAAAACTCACAGGAATTCCTTAAAATCTCCCAGCACCCAGCCAGGTCTGATTTCCCCCACCTGTCTAAATGCTGCTTTTTTCTTAATGAGGTAGATCCTCCCATTGTGGCTCAGCCTTGGGAAAATTTTGAGACTCTCTGTGTCCTTGAGGCTTCATACAGGAAAAACACAACCCCCATCTTTAACAGGAGACCCCTTTGAAAAGACTGCAAACAAACTTACCAACTCGCAATCGATGGCTGTTTGGCATGAAAGGACTCAACTTTCCCTTTCCCCGCCTTTCTTTCCTAACAATACAACCCCTCTGCCTCAGGGAGGAGATCAGGGTACGGGGAAGTTGTTTCCAGAATGAACACAGCAGACTCAGAGACGAGGTTCGCAGCTGTCCTCTAATTATCATTTTTCTAAGAGCATAAATAATTTAGGTTGCAATGTGGTGGGGTGGAGATGGTTAAATTATAACACGGTTCCATATTCCTGCTGCCTGATGCCTGTTCTACACGCCCCCTCCCCGGACCCCCGACTGGAACCCGTGGAAGAGAGAGAATTCTCTTCTTTACGCCGTTCCTCTGCTCTTTAAGGGAAGCCCAAATGGTGGGGGGAAAAGTCTTCTTTCTGAGACGACAGCCCTGCCCTGTGCTGGGAGGTCACGGTGCGGGCGTTCAGGGGTGCAGAGAAGAGAGCAAGAAATTGCAAATTACTTTTCCCCCTGGGGAGCAGTGGGCTGGCTTGCTCTCAGCTTCTGCCTGGATTGATCTCCCCAGGCGAGGTCCCCGCGTAGCAGTTTGCTGAAGATGGTCAGGAGCTAATGATCGGTCCTCCCTTCCCTCCTCCCAGCTTCAGGGAAACCTCCTCCTCCTCTCTCTTTTTTCTTTTTTTTTCTCTCCTTGGCAGCTGGTACAGCATCCCCGTTCGCTGTCTGCTTTTGTGGGGAGCCCTTTGCTCAGAAAATTGCTCTTGTTGGCACCCACGTTTCTCTCTCCTCTCTGGGGGCCACCCTTCTTCTTTACATTGGGTGGGCCATGGATGCATGGACTTCAGATGGCTTGGACCCCTGGGTGCTGACGAGGTGGGACCCTCGGGACCCCTGGAGGACTCAGAGCGCTGACCACTAGCCATGCTGCCCGAGCCGCAGCGCTGATGCCATCCAGGTGAGTGGGACGTCGGAGGGGTGGGGATGCCGCAGGCAGAGTCCTGCAGGGAGTTCAGTCTTTTTTTCCTTGCTGCAAATTACCTCCATCTGCAAAGGCAGAAATACAAAGATCTTCCCCGGCTCCCTCTATGAAGAGTTTTTCTTCATGGGTGCGCAGTTTATTTCCAGATTTCACTTGCTTCTGTCTTAAGAACAGTTTCTCTTGCTGGGAGGAAGGGGAGGGGGCCGACTCTTCATTCCAGCGTATTCCTGTTTCTTTCTTAAAAATCCATTTTCATTCAATTGCCCTTGGCAACCCCCCTCCCAGCAACCAACGTCTTTGCCATCTGCCCCGAGCATGTGACATTTTCCCAAGAATGAGCATTTCTGTCCTAAGTCAGATTCCACTTTTTAACATCCCCTCCCCACCCCGCCCCCTACAAGTCCACATTTTAAGTCTCGTCCTGCTTTGAACAAGTGACAACATTGAGAATCAGGCAATACCGCCTTACTGCCCCACCCCCCACAATCGCCCATGGCTTTGGGGACCCCGAACAAAGTTCCTGACGCCCGCGTGGCTGGGCCTTCTTTGCTGTGATCAGCGCGGCGTGAAGGTGTTGGGAAAAGAGAGATAAATGGCAGATGGAGTTTAGGCTGTTGAGGATAATTACATCGTCTTAGGAAACCACGTCTTCCTTTTAGTATTTGATATCCTTGCCCCACTGAAGGGAAAAGCAGAGAAAGAGCTGCACAGCCCCTCTGAGCCACCCCCCTCGCCGCTCCCCCTTTATCTCGAATTCTGGACCGAGTTGTCTCCCTGGGTGGCTTTTGTTTCTCAAGAAGTGAGAAAAACTGGCAGGAGAATTCCTCTTCTCCCCTCTCCTTCCTTTGAGGCTAACAGCTTTGTACAGCAGATGCTGCCGAGGACTGGGGCGTGGGGATCACATTGACTGCTCCAGACTCTTTTCTCAGAGGCTCCTGAGATTGACCCGGGAGAAGGAGCCAATTTAGAATGTCAACAGGAGGTCAGAGCACCTTCCCAGAGGCCGAACTAATAAGACGGAAGCTTCTCTCTCTCTCCCTTCTCCTCAAAGCCCGGGCAAAGTGCTATGGAGGAATCTTCTTTTTTCTTTCTTTTTTTTTTTTTTGGAGAAGGAGTCTTGCTCTGTTGCCCAGGCTGGAGTGCAGTGGCGCGATCTCAGTTCACTGCAACCTCCGCCTCCTGGGTTCAAGCGATTCTGTGCTTCAGCCTCCCCAGGAGCTGGGATTACAGGCACCCGCCACCATGCCCGGCTCATTTTTGTAGTTTTATTTGAGACGGGTTTCACCATCTTGGCCAGGCTGGTCTTGAACTCCTGACCTCGTGATCCTCCCACCTCGGCCTCCCAAAGTGCTGGGATGACAGGCTTGGGCCACTGCGCCCGGCCTATGGAGGAATCTTCTCTAGGTATCTCCAACTCAGGGGTCCTGTTTTGTTCGGAGACAATGGCTTCAGGGCAGCCCTGATACATCCCGCACCTGCTCTCTCCCTGAAAAAGTCTTAGGCCACTTGCAGATACTTTCAGGTGACACCGACCTAGTCCCTCCTCAACACCCTAATCCCAGGCTGCAGGAAGGTCCCCTACCTCCAGAAGTCTAAGAGGGC
This sequence comes from Plecturocebus donacophilus, assembly GCA_004027715.1. Lineage (NCBI taxonomy): Eukaryota > Metazoa > Chordata > Mammalia > Primates > Pitheciidae > Plecturocebus > Plecturocebus donacophilus. The sequence goes on along the minus strand of PVKP010044618.1, from coordinate 3,457 downwards.
TGGGTTTTTCCCTGTGTGCATACCCTGTTTTCCTTCAAGACACAGAGATCCCAGGCAACATCTCAAGATGTCACTCGGTGCAAATGACACTTTCCCTCCACATAAGATGGGTTCAGTTCAATCCAGCCTCCCCCAAAAGAAAATGGAAGATTATCACGGACTTCAAGAGGGGGAGGGTGGATTTGACATTGAACGAAATTACAGGGCAAATGACCTGTAAAACTCGTGGACATCAAAAGCTCTGGCAGAGGGTTTCATTTATGATCATTATTATTTAAAATGTAGTGTATAGAACCAGAGGGCCCTCTTGGCCCAGGGCAAATAAGGGAGCTTCTCTTCCAGGATCTTTCAACCCTTGCTGTTTCCACAGTGACAGACAGACCAGAGCTCTGGGTAAGCATTTTCTGGCCCCCTTGGGCAAGGCCAAGTTTGTCCAGTGGAGGAGGGAAGACTTAACCCCCGGGGAGGAGATCCTCCCAGCAAAGTGCAGGTCTCGGCCAGTCTCAGGCTCCCCTCAGCCCGGCTGAGTTAGAGTCTGCGTTTGAACTTGAGGCTGGGTGAGTCATGAGCCGGTCAGTGTCTGAGAAGCCCCAGAGACCGCACACTCATTGGCGTGTGACCCAGGGGAGCCAGGCAGCCCCTCTGTGCCTCGGTGTTCCTGGCTGACAGCAAGGATCAGGACGGCACCTGTGTCTTAGCATTGCTGGGAGGCCCAGCCAGGTGACACCCAGTGCCAGGCACCTAGTATGTGCCCACTAAATACTTTCACATTACTCTCCAGAGCATGTATTTGATTTCTTTTTCTTATTTATTTTTGAGACAGAGTCTTACTCTCTTGCCCAGGCTGGAGTGCAATGGCGCAATCTTGGCTCACTGCAATCTCTGCTTCCTGGGTTCAAGCGATTCTCCTGCCTCAGCTTTCCAAGTAGCTGTGATTACAGGCACCTGCCACCATGCCCGGCTAATTTTTGTATTTTTAGTAGAGACAGGGTTTCACTATGTTGGCCAGGATGATCTGAAACTCCTGACCTCAGGTGATCCACCCACCTCTGCCTCCCAAAGTGCTGGGATTACAGGCATGAGCCACTGCGCCTGGTCAGTTTGTTTTTAAATTACGGTAAAATACACATAAAGTTTACCATTTTAACCATTTGATTGACCAATTGATTGAGACAGGGTCTCATTTAACGCCTAGGCTGGAGTGTGGTGGCCCGATCTTGGCTCACTGCAGCCTCAACCTCCAGGGCTCAGGTGATCCTCCCACATCAGCCTCCTGAGTAGCTGGGACTACAGGCATGTGCCACCATGCCCAGCTAAGTTTTTTTTTTTTTTTTTTTGTAGAGATGAGGTTGTGCCGTGTTTCCCAGGCTGATCTCGAACTCCTGGACTCAGGCCGTCCACCCACCTCAGCTTCCCAAAGTGCTGGGATTACAGGAGTGAGCCACTGTGTCTGCCCTTCATTTTAACCATTTTAAAGCAAGCAATTCAATGGCAATTTACTTCGTTCACAGTGTTGTACCACCACCTCTATCTAGTTCCTGAAATTTTTTGTCACCCTAAGGGGAAACCCCATCCCCATTCGCAGTCGCGCCACGGTTTCGTCTTCTGCAGCGCCCCCCAGTGACCACTAATCTACTCTCTGTCTCTGTAGACTTTTTCTGCTCTTCATATTTCATATAAGTGAATCATACAATATTCATCTGTGTGTTCTGTCACTTCTGATTTCCATTTTATTTATTTTGTTTTATGTTACTTTATTTTTGAGACGGCGTCTCGTTCTGTCACCCAGGCTGGAGTGCGGTGGCGTGATCTCGGCTCACTGCAATCTCTGCTTCCTGGGTTCAAGTGATTCTCCTGCCTCGGCCTCCTGAGTAGCTTGGACTACAGGCACACGCCACCACATCTGGCTAATTTTTGCATTTTTAGTAGAGATGGGGTTTCACCATGTTGGCCGGGCTGATCTCGAACTCCTGAGTTCAAGCAGTCTGCCCACATCAGCCTCCTGAAGTGCTAGGATTACAGGCTTGAGCCAGCACGCCCGGCTTCTGATTTCTTTTTTAATTCACATTTCTTTCTTCTCCCTGTACCACTTGCCTTACTCACCCTCCATTACATAGTCCTGGTCAGATATGAGTAACAGAAGCATATTATGAATGCTACTAACTCATATGTTAATTCTTAGCGACCGACACCAAAATCTTGCAGATGGTGGGCAGATGCCATCTTCAAATATTTTTTTCAGCACGGAACTCAAGGGCTACTCACTTTTTTTTTCTTCCTAAAGGGACTACAACTTTTGGTGTTGAGTATTTTTCTCCAGCAAAATCATCACTACATTTTCCTTTTCTTTTTTTTTTTCTTGAGATGAAGTCTCACTTTGTCGCCCAGGTTGGAGTGCAGTGGCTTGATCTTGGCTCACTGCAACCTCTGCCGCCCTGGTTCAAGCGATTCTCCTGCCTCAGCCTCCCAAGTAGCTGGGATTACAGGCTCCTGCCACCATGCCCGGCTAATTTTTGTAGTTTTAGTAGAGACAGAGTTTCACCATCTTGGCCAGGCTGGTCTCGAACTCCTGACCTTGTGATCCATCCACCTCGGACTCCCAAAGTGCTGGATTACAGGCGTGAGCCACCATGCCTGGCCCACTACATTTTCTTTGACCCTCTAAGGGGAGGCAGTTTTTAGGTGATTTCTCTAGAGTCTGAAGATCCCAAGGTGAATGACAATTGGTTCACAGTGGTACACAGTTGGTAGTTAACAATTATTTGTTGAACAAGCAAAGCACGTCAGAATTCAAAATGACCACTGTGGGCTGGGCTCAATGGCTCACGCCTGTAATTCCAGAGCTTTGGGAGGCCAAGGTGGGAGGATTGCTTGAGACTGGGAGTTCAAAACCAGCCTGGGCAACAGAGCAAGATCTCGTTTCTATAAAAAATTAGCCGGGTGCGGTGGCCAGTGCCTGTGGTGCCAGCTGTCGGGAGGCTGAGATGGGAGGATCGCTTGAGCCCAGGAGTTAGAGGCTGCAGGGAGTTCTGATTGTATTACTGCATCCCAGCCTGGGCAAAAGAGCAAGACCCTGTATCTAAATAAACAAAAAAATGACCTCTATCATGAATTACCGCTTTAACATGTTAGTATGTTGATGACACACACAGACGCTGCCTGGCGAAAGAGACGGGATGAGAGAGGGAGACGCTGAAACACCCACCAGTTGCTCAGTATTGAGGAGTCGAGAATACCTAATCGGGAAAAAAATTCAAGGAGACGGAGTATAAGCAAAGTCACCCACCCACTCCTGCCCAAGAATGACTTCAGAGAACAGATGCCTGGTTTCATTTGTGGGAGAAACATTAGAGAAATACCCTCACCATGGGGGAAGGTTTATTTTTTCCTTGGTAGTCTGTACTGTTTGCTTTTAGCTCTCCACTGCTGAAGAAGTCAAGCAGGTGTGTGTGTGTGT
>PVKP010044617.1:0-16612 GCA_004027715.1 Plecturocebus donacophilus | reverse complement strand
CGGCCCTGGATGACGGCAGCGTCCACTACGGCATCTTCCAGATCAACAGCCTCAGCTGGTGCCGACAAGGAGGCTGCAGGAGCAGAGCCACTGCCACGTCGCCTGCTCGGGGGAGGCTCGGACTCTCCGGCGAGACCGGGCCAGAGAGCCGGCAGTGGGATCGCCACCCACGCTTTGCTTGAAGTAAAATTTGGAGTTCAGACTTGCAAACAGTCCCGTTCCAGATTGGTAAGTTATGCTACGGTTTCCAAGGTGGCACTCGGGATCCTGCAGCTGACTTGTCCAAATATGACTTATTCCTTGTAGGAGAGTTTTTATGAAGCCCTCCACTAAAGCAGGGGGATAGACAAATGACCCTACTGCCCTTTCAGGTTACAGGTATTTGATGTCTCCAGTAAGAAAAAGAAAACTGCCTGCCAGCTGCTTTCCATAAGCAGTTTGCTCAAAGGATGCAGTTTGTACTTCTTTGTACAGAGTGAGATGAATATACCCTATGTTTCTTTCTTTCTTTCTTTCTTCTTTCTCTTTCTTTTCTTTTTTTCTTTTTTTTTGAGACAGGGTCTCACTCTGTTGCCTAGGCTGGAATGCTGTGGTGTGATTACAGCTCACTGCAGTCTTGACCTCCACGGCCCAAGCAATCCTCCCTCCTCTGGGTAGCTAGAACTACAGACACAGGCCTGGCTGTTTTTAAATTTTTTTGTAGAGACATAATTTGGCTATGGAGTCTCACGATGGGGTCCCACCTAGGCTGGCCTTGAACTCCTGGCCTTAGGAGATCCTCCTGCCTCCGCATCTTGGAGTGCTAGAATTATAGATGTGGGCCACTATATTTAGCTAGCCACAGGTCTTAAATATTAGATATTAAACTAGAACTCACTTCCACGTTTTTCACTTTAGTCATTCCAGAAATACATGAGCACAGCACTGAGGATAACAAAATAAATCAGGCGTGAATTCTGCTTTGCCAAACTTCATATGACATGAAAGAAAAGAGAATATGTGCTTACAGGAAGTTAAACGATGTAAGCAGGAGTGCCCTGAATGTCATGGGCTTCAGAGGAAAGCGACGGTATTAACAAACCATGGAAAGTTCTGTAAACACAGTGATATTGGACCGGAGACTTAGAAGATGGGAAAGATTTGAGTAGAGAGAGAGAAAAGTTATCCCAGGCCAGGGAAACAGCAAAAGCAAAGCAGTGCCTGTGGGAAGCTGTGGGGCACAAACAGAGAGTAAGGAGAGGCTTTTCTTTCTGTAACGAAGTGACATGAAGAGGAATCACAGGAAAGGCAGGTGGAGAGGCTAATGACCACCTGAGCGTGAAGGGCCTGGAAAGCCAGGCTAAGAGGCTTGCACTGATTTCCGCCTGCAGGAGGAAGCCAAGAGAGATCAGTTCGCTAAGAATTGCTTCAGCAGGATCAATCTGCAAGCAGGATGTGGGATGGATTAAAGCAGAGGCCATTTAAGTGTCACTTCAGTTACTGAGCTAAGTGCCACAAAAAGACTGAATGATGGTCACGGTTGGTGACAGGGAGAAGACTGACGCCAGAGATGCGGAACAGGCAGAGGACAGAGCTCAGCTGAAGGCATCTTCTCTGTGCTCCCTCTAGAGTCTAAGTCCCTTGCAGGCAGAGAGTTCTGTTTCATTCACTGATGTCCCCTCAATGCCTAGAATGGTGTCTGGCCATGGCAGGAGCTCAATAAATGTTTATTGAATGAATGGCGAGAATGAGGAACAAGAGTGAAGTCAGAGAGCCATAAAATATTCTATTGCAAATTCTTTCAGAGCAGAAAATAAACTATTTTAACTTCTCTTTGCCACCTCCAGGAGTCCCCCACTTCTTGAAGGGGGAAATATATCCCAGTATTCCCAGTTGATGCCTGAAACTGCAGATAATACCTAACCCTGTATATACTGTAATTTTTTCTATACATAGATACTGATGACAAAGTGTAAGTTATAAATTAGGCACACTAAGATGTTATCAACAACCAATAATAATGAAATAATTATAACAGTATGCTGTAATAAAAGGTATGTAAGTGCTTTCTCTCTCACTCTCAAAATATATTAATAAAAATAACCAACCACTGTTGGCTCTAAATGAAAATTTAGAAAACGAAGGAATCAGTATATGGGTTTAAATGTTTGAATGATTGAATAACATGTCAATTTACCTAGTACATTGTCCCTACACTAACATTAATAAGGAATGATCACTACCTCCTGAGATACATCTCCTGATTGTTAGTCAGCCCTTAATTTACAACATGCCTTTGGTAGGCCAAAATCTATCTTTTTCTAGCCCTCTATACCAATCCTAGTTTCTCTTCCTGGGTTTATTCAAAACAAATTTATTTTATGTTACACATAAAAATGTATTAACTGTATGCAAATGATTTATAAGTATCTCTCATCTCCAGTTTCTTATCTTCTGAGCTAAAACATTCAGTATATTCACTTTTCCGTAGGCATGACTGTTGAACCCTTCCCTGTCCTGGTCAATCTTATTAGCCTTTCCTAAGAGCTCACCAATGGAGTCTTTCAGTCAAATATTAGGATTAAATATGTGCATTTAACTCCCATGGTGGGCTGACCCCACCTTCCAAATGTCCACTCTCTAATCTCTGAAACGTCTCACTCTGTTATCTTACATGGTGAAAGGAACTTTGCAGATGTGAGGCAGGATCTGAGCCTGGGCAGGGGAGATTATCCCTAACCATGTGGGTGAGTCAATCTAATCTCATGAGTCTTTAAAAGCAGAGAATCTCACCCAGCTGTGGTCAGAGACAGAGCCAATGACAGAAGAGGAAAGAGAGATTCGGACTATGAGAAGGTCTCAATTCCCCATTGCTGGCTGTGAAGACGAAGTAAGAAGTCATGCGTCAAGGGGTGTGAGTGGTCCCTAGAAGCTAGGAATGGCCCTCAGGTGACAACCTGCAAGCAACAGGGATCTCAGTTCAACACCCATAAGGAACTGAACTCTCCCGAATCCCAAATGAGCAAGGAATTGGATCTTCCCCCAGAGCCTCCAGAAAGGAAAACAGACCTGTCAGCACCTTGACTTCAGCCCTGTGAATCCCCTTCACTCTTCCAACCTAGAGAACTGTCAGCAAATTTTGCTGTATTTAAGCCACTAAGTCTGTGGTAATTTGTTAGGGCAGCAATAGAAACCCAATACACCTCTCCTCCCTCTTGGTGTCCTACTAAATTAACACTAAAGGGACTCAAGAATCAATAAGATAAAAAGACAAATCCACAAATACAGGACACATGGAAGAGGAAACTATACCAAAACATTTAGAGGCTGGAAGGCAGGAGGCAAGTGGTGACTAACTCAGTGATTAAAGAAATCTGAGTCCTAAACCAGCAGCGGGAAATCTGAGAAGCAAACACGGAATCACATAACAACAAAGCTCCGAAATCAGTAGCGTCAGCTACTTCTGGAAGTTAGAGTGGAGATAGATTACAACAGGAAGATAAATTTAAAGTTCCATTAAGGAATACTTAGACCATCCCGTCCCTTCCTGGGGCATTCATCTACTGACTACCCCTCACCCTCGCAGAATACTGAGACTTCTCCCTCTGGATGAGTGAAGTAGGAAACCTCTCAACTAAGAGACCTCAACGGCATTTGAGCGTGAAGAGCTCCAGACCACAGACATGGGAAATTAAGTTATAGTTTCTATAGTCCTAACCACCTTCTCCACTCAGATTCCACAATGATAGCAGCCAGGCCTGACTCTCCAGGTGAGAAGATTTTCTTCTAGGGATCTGGCCAAATTGAAAGGAAATAACTGATGATTCTGAATGGGACTCCCCAGTCAACAAGATTGGTCAAACCTCCCTGCGGTGAGATCCACAGTTGAAAATCCCTACCTCTGAGCATGGGGCTCTGCCAGCTTTTAGTGTCCCTCTCTTAAATAGTTGCAGAGAGACAGGGATCACCAGACTTCAGAGGAGTGGCAGTGACATGAAAAAAATGAGGCAAAAACCAAAGAGATAAAACTTTTTGAAAGCAGTGGTTATGCAAGGAAATGAAAACTTTAAATTCAGAAAACTATCATTAATATCTTCAGACAGGTAAGAGAGGATGCTTAGATGAAACAAAGCAAGATTCTTTTTCTGAAAAAGATAAAGGAAACAGGCCGGTCGCGGTGGCTCACACCTGTAATCCCAGCACTTTGGGTGGCTGAGGCGGGCGGATCACAAGGTCAAGAGATCGAGACCATCCTGGCCAACATGGTGAAACCCTGTTGCTACTAAAAATACAAAAAAATTAGCTGGACATGGGGGTGTGTGCCTGTAGTCCCAGCTACTGAGGCGGCTGAGGCAGGAGAATGGCTTGAACCCGGGAGGTGGAGGTTGCAGTCAGCCAAGATCGTGCCATTGCACTCCAGGCTGGCACCTGGCAACAGAGCAAGACTCTGTCTCAAAAAAAAAAAAAAAAGAAGAAGAAGAAGAAAGAAAAAGGAAACTTTCAGAGAACCAAATAAAGAGCCTTTGGAAATTAACAATATAACAGAAATGGAAAATTCAATAAAGTAATAAGAAGATAACATTGAAGAAATCTCTCTAAAAGCAGAATGAAAAAAAAAGAGATAAGTGGAAAATAGAAATAAGAATGATAAATGTATTAAAAAAATATGTTTTAGCAGGAGAGAAGATAAACAATAGATAGGACACAACCTTTAAAAAACATTTCCAGAACTAAAGAGCATGTGATTTCCATTTGTAAGGTTCATCACATGGCCAGTATAGTAGTCACCCCTTGTCTATTGTTTTGCTTTCCATAGTTTTAGTTACTTGTGGTCAACTGCGACTCAAAAGTGTTAAATGGAAAATTCCAGAAATAATTCATAACTTTTAAATTGCATGCCGTTCTGAGCAGTGTAATGAAATCTTGCACCATTCTGCTTTGTCTCACACTGGGTATAAGTTATTCCTTTGTCCAGCATATCCACACTGTATAGACTACATGCCCATTAGTTACTTAGTAGCTCTCTCAGTTATCTGGCTTAAGAAAAAAAAAACATAGCATATATAGAATTTGCTTCCATTCATCATTTCAGAAATCAGCTGGGAGTCTTGGAATATATCCCCCTTGGATAAAGAGAAACTACTGTACAATTGATTATTCTACATTCACACTCAGGAACATTCTCATCCAATTTCAGAACACTATAGAAAAACAGAATATGCAACAGGCTTCTATTTGAAAAAGAAAATGTCCCAGATGAAAAAATCAAGCATCAGAGTGACATCAGACTTCTCAACCACAACACTGGAAACTAGAATAAAATGGAAAAATGTCCTCAAAATTCTGAGGGAAAACCATTTCCAATATAAAATTCTGTGCTACCAAATTATCAACACCTTTTGAGCACAGAATGAGTATATTTTCTGAGAAACAAGTTGTTAAATTTTTGGCCTTCTGTATCATAAAGAATCCTGGCTGGAAGACAGAACAAACACAAACTGGGTAACTGAAGGAGAATGCTAATAAAGAGTCTACTTTAAAAAATCTGATCAAATCGTAGAAAAAACATGGCAGTAGTGAAGTGAGGGATAGGGATCACAGGCCATTACTACCCTCTTGCCCAGAGAGGAATGAGCTTTTATTATAGATTCCTAGTTACGCCTCATCATGGTCTACATCAGCCGCCCCCAATGTTTTTGGCACAAGGGAACAGTTTGTAGAAGACAAATTTTCCATGGACCAGGGGGAGGGGGATGGTTTCAGGATGATTCAAGCACATTACATTTACTGTCCACTTTATTTCTATTATTATGACATTGTAATATATAAGAAAGAATTATACAACTCACCATAATGTAGAATCAGTGGGAGCCCAGAGCTTATTTTCCTGGAACTAGACAGTCCTTTCTGGGGGTGATGGGAGACAGTGACAGATCATCAGGCATTGGATTCTCGTAAGGAGCGTGCAACCCAGATCCCTCGCAGGTGCAGTTCACGAAAGGGTTTGCACTCCTATGAGAATCTAATGCAGCCTCTAATCTGGCAGGAGGTGAAGCTCAGATGGTCATATAGACAAGGGACAGGAGCTGTAAATACAGGGGAAGCTTAGCTCACTTGCCTGCTGCCCACCTCCTGCTGTGAGACTCGTTCCTAACAGACAACGGACTGGTATTGATCTGTGGTTTGGGGGTTGGGGACCCCTGGTCTATATGGTTTCAAACCTCTAATACATCTTTAACCTTATTTTACAGCACAGCAAAGGCGTCTTATGGTGAATGTACATTTGAAACAAAATGTGTATTTTATATTTGGTGGGTAGATGTTCTATAAATGACTGTTATTTCCTTTTTGATTTTCTTACTTAGAGCTTACTAGATAGTTTTTAGCAGAACTATCATACAGTGAGAGATACATATTGAAATTTGCAACTATCATTTTAGTTTTTTCTATTTCTCCTTTCAGTCTTGTCCATTTTTGAAGCTTTGTTATTAGGCACATATTCATTGAGGACTGTTACATCTTCATGGTAACTTGACCCTTTTATCACTGGAGTCCATGCTTCTCCTTAACTCTGCTATTTCTCATCCAGAAATCTACTTTATCTGATAGGAATATAGCCCACTCTTGCTTTCTTTGGGGAAATCTTTGCATAATATGTTTCTTTCCATCCTTTTACTTTTAACTCATCTGTGTGTTTATATTTAAAGTTAATTTCTTATAGGTAGCATGTAGTTATATGCTGTTTTTATATCCATTCTGATAATTACTGCTTTTCAGTAGGAGTGACTAAACCATGTTTTCCTAAAGGGCCAAATAGTAAATATTTTAGGCTTTTCAGGTCATGTGGTTTCTATTGCAACTACTCAACCATTACAGAGTGTGAAAGCAGCCATAGACAGTATGTAAATGGATGGGACTGGCAGTGTTCCAATAAGGCTTTATTTACAGAAACAGGAGGTTGGTCTGTGGGCCATACTTTGTGGAACCCTGATTAGATCATTTACATTTATTGTGATTATTGATATGGCTAGTTTTAAATCCTATCTTGCTATTCTGTTTGTCTGTGCCATCTATTCCTGGTTACATTTTTCTGCCTTCTTTTGAATTTTTAAAAATATATTTTATTATTCTCTTTTATTTCCTCCATTGGCTTGTTAGCTATACCTCTACTTTGTTTTTTAGTAATTACTCTAGGATTTCCAATAGGCATCATTATCTTATCACATTCTACCTTCAAATAACACACCACTTCATATGTAACATACGAGCTTCTTAACAGTATTCTTTAATTTTTCCCATTCCATCCTTTGTGCCATGTTGTCATGCATTTTTCTTCTACATCTATATACCTTCCAATGCATTTTTATTATTTTTTGCTTTAAACAAGTGTCTTTTAAATAGATTTTTAAATGAGGAAAAAGGTTCTATGATATTTATTACATATTTACTATTTCCAGTACTCTTCATTCCTTTGGTGGATTTATTTGGGATGGTAGTTAATTGATACCGCTTCCCTTCAGCTGAAAAAATTTCTTTAACATCTTTCTGGTTTGGGTTTTGTCTATTTTTTTAGGGTAGAGGTCTACTAGCAAGTGTTCTCTCTGCTTTTGTTTGAAAATATCTCTATTTCATTTTGATTTTGAGGAACATTTTCTTTACATATAAAATTCTGGGCTGACAGTTGTTCTCCTCTCCAGTTGTTGTTGTTTTGAGACAAGGTCTTGCTCTGTCACCCAGACTGAAGTGCAGTGGCGTGATCACAGTTCACTGCAGCCTCAACTTCCTGGGCTCAAGCAATCCTCCCACCTTAGCCTCCTGAGTAGCTGGGATCACAGGCATGTGCCACTATGCCTGGCTGATTTTTATTTTATTTTTTGTAGAGATGGGGTCATATGGTTTGGCTGTGCCCCCACCCAAATCTCATCTTGAATTGTAACTCCCACAATCCTCTTGTGTTGTGGGAGGAACCCAGTGGGAGTCGATTCAATTATGGTGGGAGTTCTTTCCTGCACTGTTCTCTTGATATTGAATGAGTCTCACAAGATCTGATGGTTTTAAAAATAGGAGTTTCCCTGCATAAGCTCTCATTTTGCCTGCTGCCATCCTTGTAAGACATGGCTTGCTCCTTTTTGCCTACCACTACAATTGTGAGGCCTCCCCAGCCACGTGGAAATGTAAGTCCATTAAACCTCTTTCTTCTGTAAATTGGCCAGTCTCAGGTATGTCTTTATCAGCAGCATAAAAATGGACTAAAACATGGGGTCTTGCCATGTTGCCCAGGCTGGTCTCAAACTCCTGGGCTCAAGCAATCCTCAGCCTTCCAAAGTGCTGGGATTACAGCTGTGAGTCACCACACCCAGCTTCAAATTGTTAAAGATATTCCATTACCTTCTGGCTTGCCTTATGTATGATGGAAAACCAATGATTTTCTTATCTTTGTCCCCTGCATGTAATATGTCTGTTTTCTCTAGTCGTTTTTAAGATTTTTCTCTCTATCACTCATTTTCAGCAATTTGGTTATGTGAGGTATTTGTGTCTATCTTACTTGGTATTTGTTAACATTTTGTATCCCAGAGTTTATAATTTCATTAAATTTGAAAACATTTCAGCCATTCTTTCTTCTAATACTCTTCTCCTTCAAGGATGCCAATGACACATATGATAGATGGCTGATGCTGTCCCATTATCACCGTGGCTCTTCATGTTTTTAGGCTTTCTCCCTCCCTGTGTTTTATTTTCAATAGTTTCCATTGTTATGTCTTCAAGTCCGCTGTTTTTTTTTAATGCTAATCTGTTAAGCTTATTGATTGGCTGTTCTTTTCAGATACTCTGTTTTTTATTTGGTGTTAGGCAAACTTTTGTATCTTTCATTTCGTTTTATTCATGTTTCTCTTTGAGTCCTTGATATAAAGGATCATATTTATAAGCAGTAATTTAATTTTCTTATCTGCTAATTCAATCAACTGTCATTTCTGTGTCTTTTCCTTGACTGATCTTTCTTGTGATATGTGTCACATTTCCCTGCCTCTGCACAGAAATCATTTTTTATTGAATACATACACAGTGTATGTGCTGACAGCTGTTGTGAGTCCTCCGGTCTTGTCTTCTTAGTGTAAAATAATTTCAACAAGAGACACACAGCAAAGGAGATGTAGCATAGACTAATTTATTGAAAAAGAAAAGGAAGATTTTGAAAGCTAGGTGCAGAATGGACCGTTCACCCCGAGAGAGACTTCAGGGTGGTCTGCTCATAAGGATGGGACAGCAAAGACAGCGTGAGGGATGTGGGAGTCGTCCATGGTTATTGACAAGCAGGTGGGAAGAGGTGTTGCTAGTAAGCGTGTTCCAGATGGTCCTCTCGGTGCACTTGCGCAGTCGCTGTACATGCTGTTCATATATCACATGTCTCATTAGCATCTTAAATCTTCACCCAGGAATGTGTTTTTTATTATTATAATGAGAAAAGGGTCAGTTTAAGGACCAGTAAAGTCAAAATATGCATGTTCCCTACAGGGGAAATTCCCTTCTGGAGACAGCTTTGTTTGAATGAGCTGGACTACACTGTGAATGCTGAGGCTTACAGTGTGGACTTCACAGTCACCAGAGTTGCCATACCCTGAGGACATGGCTACCTCCTTGCCTACCTATGCTGCCTCAAACATAGCATTGTATGAGTATCTAGACTATGCTGTCTTCCTTTAAGGAGTGTTGAATTTCTTTTGCCAACGAGTTAAGTTTATTCTGATCAGCTTAACCCTTTTAAGACTTACTCTTAAACGTTGTTAGGGAAGTTCTGGAGTAGTGCTTATGGTAGGGCTAGTTTAGTGCCACTACCAAGGCATGACAACTCACCCAGTGTCTCTTGAATGTGCTGAGGATTCAGCAAGGTCTGTTCCCTTGCGCTAGTCAGAAGTCGTATCTCCCAGCCCTACATGAGGTCTGTAACTGTCCTGCTCCTGGCGGCAGTTCTCTGCTTAGCCCTGTGGAATTTTACCTGTGCATATCCAGTTTAGCCTTCAGTCAAAGACTCGGTGGAATCCCTTTGCAGATTTCTGCTGCTCTTCTTCTGGGTAGGTCCTGCCTCCCAGGTATTCTCCACAAAATCCTAGCTGCTTTGGCGTCTGATGTCTGTCTCCTCTCCTAGACGGCCATCCCCTGCCTGGTTCTGCCTCCCTGGTCTGCAGAGCTCCTCTGGGCAGAACGTCATGGCAATCACAGGGCTCACTGCGTTTTTCTCTCTCAAAGATCATGATCCTGCATTACCAGTTGTCCAATATATGAAAACAATTTTTCATCTATTCTGTCTAGTTTTCCAGTTGTTCACAGTGGGAAGAGAAATCTGTGACTCCATTGTGGTCATGCTTGACTTTACATGCAGATTACTAATTCAATATTGTTCAGTTTCATTCCAATTAAGGAAGTCTGGGGCAAGGATCTATCTGCAAGACAATCTTGGATTCTAAGAAATTAAAGTGTTGGATGGCTCATGGTCAGAGGTGAAAGGACACTCATATCTGCTTTCTTATCATGAAGAGCGTGGGATTTTTCAGGGATAGCTTTATAAAAGAAAACAAGATGATGGTTTTATATACTAATCACCCCTCCACGGCAGGCCTCTCTTAGCCTCAGGCCAGAGAGGCATTTGTTAGAACAATGTCATTCTGTCCCACATATTACAGAAGTAGGGACATTTATCATGGGATCCTGCAAAAAAGTTAACATTAGAGTGTGTTTACAAGGTATGTGACATTATATGCATGTACAGTAGAGATACACTTCGCACTCATTTTCTTCTTCTTTTTTTTTTAATAGAGACAGGGTCTTGCCATGTTGCCCAAGCTGGTCTCGAACTCCTGGGCTTAAGTGATCCTCCCTTCTTGACCTCCCAAAGTGCTGGGATTACAGGTGTGAGCTACTGCTCCCAGCCTGTGCCCATTTTCTGGAGCTAGACAATCTCCTCACTCTCATTCCAAATTGTATTCCTAAAATTCCTGCCTACTTTCCCCAAACTATTTGGAGAGAAAATTGATGCTATAAACATATATACAAAGCACACATGAGCACACACATTCATGTACATGCACATATACATACACACAGTGAACAAAATTCCTGATGTGATGACAGTATCTTCCCCCAGCAGCACCAATTTCATTAAAATAAGAGACATTTAAGGAAAAAATGATTACTGACTCTCTATCTAGTTCACTTACATTCATCTTATGTGTCATCACCCCGGTATCGGAATTGGCTTCGTCACTTCAGAGCAGGGATGAAATGAACATCGTGGGCGTGGTGGCCGCTAGATTTCACTTGGGAGGTGGGAGGATGCCGAGGAGACAGATACTTTGAAGTAGAACTAACATAACCGAAAACAAGGACTCAAGCTCTTTTTGTGTAGATTGTTGCTGTTTTCTGTTGGATGTGGAAGAATAAACGATTCTTTGCTGTTCAACATAACCCTTTCTTTATTCATGTTTGACTGAACAGAATTGTCTATTTAAAGTAAATTGAGCAGAAACAATTATTGGCAAGAGTCCTCATTTAAAAAGTGCCATCTGAACTCATTTCTGCCCCTCTGCTGCCCTTCTGTGGCTGTTTCTTGTAACGGCATCTCAGTGCTGCACGGGCTGGGTGGGGGCTGGGGGATTCTTGATTTCCCAGGCTCCACTTGCCCTAACATATTACCCTGAGTACATTGTCAAGCCCAACTTTCAAAACATCCCAATTGTGCAATAAAATGCTCTAACAAAGTAGGAGGGGACAAATGACTTTCCGCGGTGTCCGCTTCCTGGTCCTGCATGGCCCGACCCTCCTAGGAATCCTTACAGGGCATCGCCATCCAAGCAAACCGTCCTGCCCCCAATACAAATGTACTCTTTCTATACATGCCTGGGATGACCTCCAGTCCCAGAATAAGAGAATGTGATCTGCTTCCTCCTCACTATACATTATATAATCGGTGTCCCTCTAACCTCTAGAGACCGCCCCAAACCCATGTCTCCCAGGAAATACGCTAGACCACTTCCAAACACAAATCAGTGTCTGAGCATTTATCAAGTGCGTATGCACCCGAAATAAAGTGTCTGTAAGTAATCTGAACATAAATCAGGCACCAAATGCTTAAATTTAGATAACCTCGTAGATAATTACTTGAAAAATTAATAAAATATATTTTAATTAACAACTTTATTAACCTATAGTGCTTCAGAAGCAGGAATCTTTGCTTAAGTGGCTTCTGTTGGAAGAAGAGATCAGAGGAAAACAGAATGTAAGCCCTCGATTGGAAAACAGGCTCATTAACTGGGTGTGTGGCCTCGGTTTACAGGAATAAAATGGTACCCATAGAAATGGTTGTTCTGAGGACTGATGGAGATTTTGCATGAAGAGATTTAACATGTGCCTGACATCGAGTAAGATTTCAATAAAGTGTTAGCTAGTGGTAATAGCTACTGTTATCCTAAATATTTATACCTCAAGAAGATAGGCAAAGACTTTTATAAGCTGATATAGCGTTAGTTTTCACTGTAGAACCGTACACCAAATGCTAGTGAATTTGCATATGTTATTTCAATCGCTATCTCTTATAGATGATACATTTTGTTAGTTTTTCTTTTGGTTAATAGAATTTTGTGTTAAAGAAAAATTAAGTCACATTCAGAATAAATTTGCTTAAAAGAAATTTGTTGCTAGGTTTATCTTCTAGTTAAGCCGAACTGAGAAAGCAACAAAATTAGCAATTCAAGGAAATAGCAGGCTCAAGAAAAAAACTCCACTTTCAACTGAGTTAACAAAATAATCTGGTATTACAATGCTCTATTGAAATGCAACATTTTATGCTAACTTTTAAAATTTTTTCTGGTATCAAAAATAGTGCATTTCTGTTGTGAACAAATTTTAGAAAATATGCAGCAGACTTCAGACCGTTGGTGATTTCACAGTTAAGAGCCAATTCTTCTTCAAATACTACTGAACTAATTACTGTCTTTTTTTGTAATCTAAACTAGTGCTGTCTAATAGAACTTTCTATGACAATGAAAATGTCTTCCATCTGTGCCCTCAAACATGAGAACCACTAGCCATGTGTGGCTATAAAGTGTCTGAAATGTAGCTAGAACAAATAAGGAACTAAAGTTTTAATTGTGTTTAATGTTAATTAACTAGAATTCATGATTTTTAACATGTTTCTCAGCTTTACTGAGGTAAAATTGACAAACCAAAATAGTATATATTTAAAGTAAGTAACATGACAATTTGATTTTGTATGCATTGTGAAATGATTATCACAATCAAGTTGAACAAATCCATCACCTCACATCATTACCTTGTGTGTGTGTGTGCGTGTGTGTGAAAGAGAGAGAACACTTAAGACTCTAGCTCTGTCACCCAGGCTGGAGTGCGATGGCACAATCTCAGCTCACTACTACCTCTACCTTCCAGATTCAAGTGATTCTCCTGCGTCAGCCTCCTGAGTAGCTGAGACTGCAGGTATGTGCCACCAGGCCCAGCTAATTTTTTTATTTTTAGTAGAGACAGGGTTTCACCGTGCTGGCCAGGTTGGTCTCAAACTCCTGACCTCAAGTGATCCACCCACGTTGGCCTCCCAAAGTGCTGGGATTACAGACGTGAGCCACCGTGCCTGGCTACTGTCAGCAAATTTCAAGTAAGCTGTACAGTATAGTTAACTATGGTCACCATATTGTACATTAGATCCCCAGACCTTCTTCACCTTATAACTAAAAGTTTGAACCCTTCCAACAGCATCTCCTCATTTTCCTTACCAGCCACTGCTCTACTCTCTGCTTTTATGAGTTTGACATTTTTAGATTCTGCATATGAGTGAAATCATGTGGTATTTGTCTTTCTGTGTCTCACTTCCTTCACTTAGCGTGATGTCCCTCAGTTCATTCATGTTGTTGCAAATGTCAGCATTTCCTTCTTTTTCATGACTGAATAATATTCCACTCTCTATAGAAACATATTTTATCCATTCATCTGTCAACTAATAAATTTTTAAATGTTCACATGTTGCTAATGCCTGCCATATTGGACAGTACAGCTGTTGATGGATATCTTTATGATATTGGGAACTTAACATTGTGTTGGGAGCATTTCCCCATATTATTAAACATCCTGGGAAAACATGATTCAAATCCCTCTTTTTTGAATTATATGAAAGTATTATGATTAATTTGAACATCACTGATTATGAGGCAATTAGATTTTTTCATTTTAACTCTTGTAAATAAAGTTATAGTAAATCGCTTTGTAAAGAAATATTTGTCTAGTATCATGACTATTTCCTTGGAATATATCTTGAGAGAAAAGTTACTAGGTGAAAGGATAAGAGCTTCTTTAAGGCTCTAAACACATGCTGCTATGTTGGCTTCCTGAGACGTTAAATCTATTCTACTCCCACTAGCAAGTATTCCAGAGAACCTGCCTCTCTGCGCCCTTGTCAACATCAAGTATTACCCAATTCTCTTAAAAAAAAAAAAAAAAACTTTGCTTAATTGACAAGCAGAAATGAGATCGAGTGGTTTGAGCATTTTTGTCCTTGATTGGCAGTTGTGGTGTTCATGGACATGGGCCTCCCAGATCCCCTGCTAAGGGAGGACTCGTCACCCCCACTGCAGGTGTGTGATGAGCAGACAGCATCTGCCACCTGCTTCAGGATCAGCCTCAGCTGCAGGCTGTTCCCTTCTGGGGTGGCCCACATCCAGTGACACATGAGCAGAGGCATGCAGACCGGGCATGTGGATCCAACTTGGACAGCTCTGATGGACAGTGCTCACTCAGGAGCTTGTGTCTGGGCTGCCTGATGCACTGGAGATGGGTCTGCATCTCTAATGGACATCTCCGTCTGCCCATCCAGCTTCCCCCTACCCCATTCCTTTCATAGGTGTGGATCCCTGAGGAATATCTAGTACCCCAAATCCATCTTAGCATCTGTTCCTGGAGAACCAAATTGCAGTAGAAGTGATATTGGACTTTTAAAATTTATTTGCCTTTGTCAGTCATGTTTGTGTTGAGAAGGATTTTGAGGCCACTTTCAGGCAAGCAGGAAAGAATGTGGATATCAACTAATACATTTCAATTAAAAGATTTGTTATGTCTGAAACAATAGAAAATGTAATAAGTGGCCAGGCACCAAGGTGGCTGTAATCCCAGCACTTTGGGAGCCAAGGCAGGAGGATCACTTGAGCCCTGGAGTCCAGCCTGGCCAACATAGTGAAACCTTCTCTCTACAATAAGTACAAATAATAAAAATGGCCAGGCATGCTGGTGCATGCCTGTAGTCCCAGCTGCTCAAGAGGCTGAGGTGGGAGGATTACTTAAGCCCAGGAGGTTGAGACTGCAACGAGCTATGATCATGCCACTGTACTCCAGTCTGGGCGACAGTGAGATCCTGTTTCAAAAAAAAAGGAAAAGCAATAAAGATAGAGATAGATGTATTTGACTTAAAACTTTCTGCATATAAAAAACAGCCTAGGCCAGGTACAGAGGCCCATGCCTGTAATCCCAGCACTTTGGGAGGCCAAGGTGGGTAGATCACTTGACGTCAGAAGTTCAAGACCAGCCTGCCCAATATGGTAAAACCTCGTCTCTATTAAAAATACAAAAATTAGCCCAGCATGATGGCACGAACCTGTAATTACAGCTACTGTGGAGGCTGCAGCAGGAGAATGCTTGAGGCCAGGAGGCGCAGCCTTCAGTGAGCCGAGACTATGCCACTGCACTCCAGCTTGGGGACAGAATAAGACTCTGTCTCAAAAGAAAAAAAATAAACCTGGATAAAAAAATTTTAAGGCACAAACTGAAATGACAATAGACAAAAGTTTAATATTTACCTCTAAAGAGATCTTACGTGTCAAACTAACCCAAATACAGAAAACATTGTACTATCCTGTCTTCTGTGCCTTTTTTTTCTTAAGACAGAGTCTCACTCTGTTGGCCAGGCTGGAGTGCAGTGGTGTGAACATGGCTCACTGCAGCTTCCACCCCCTGGGCTCAAGTGATCCTCGCACCTCAGACTCCCAAGTAGTAGGGACTAGAGGTGTGCACCATCACACCTGGCTAATTTTTTACTTTTTGTAGAGATGGGATCTTGCTATGTTGCCAAGGCTGAACTCAAGCTCCTGGTCCCAAGTGACCCCCCCAACCTTGGCCTCCCAAAGTGCTGGGATTGCAGCTCTGAGCCACCACACCTGGCTTGTGCCTATTTCTTTAGAACGTAAAAACATTCTTGGCGTCTTCTCTAAACACCTTTCCAAAAACCCTTTGGGATTCGGCTCTTTCTCTGAAACTTCAGGTAGTGCAAGAGGAAAATGGCCTTAAAAAAACAAAAAAAAAATCTTTTTGAAGAAGCTTAACAAAAATGAGATTGTGGCTTTGCAGGGAAAATCATAATTCTTCCAACCCTCCTGATCCAAAAAGAATGAGAAAAGTGAAGTAAACTTGAGTTGTGGTCCCTCTCCAACAACAAAATCTCACCTAACCCTGATGTCTTCTCTCTTTTACAGCCTTGATCACTGATGACCTCACAGATGCGATTATCTGTGCCAGGAAAATTGTTAAAGAGACACAAGGAATGAACTATTGGTAAGAGTCTTTCCTTGGGAGACTTTGGCTG
>PVKP010044616.1:0-16620 GCA_004027715.1 Plecturocebus donacophilus | reverse complement strand
CATCACATTATACCTATTTTAAAAGTGACCACATAATTGGAAGTAAATCACTCCCCAGCAACTGCATAGCATTTCACAGGTTTAAATAAAATATTGGTTGTCTGCTTATTTGTTATTTTCATCCCCTATTCCTTCCTGTCTCCATTGTTAAGCACAATTATTGGCATAAAAGAGGTTTTTAATACCCATTTTTAGACTGCATTCTAGCCTGGGCAATAAAACAAGAATCCCATTCTCTCTCCCTCTTTCTCGTCCTCTTTCTCTCTTTCATTCTTTTTTTTTCTTTCTTTTGCTGTTTCTTTCTTTCTCCTTTTCTCTCTTTTTCTAAAAAAATAAATAAATAAAAATAAAATAAAACAAAATATTTTTCTTTCAAAAAAAAAAAAAGAAATATATAACATCACCTATGATGGATTCTTGCCAAAAAAGTTTGACCTGAATGTAATTAAGTCTTTATAATTTCCAGTGTACAGTAAATAAAAGGGATAGATGAGTGAGTTTAGTGACACCAAGTAGAAATAATCAGAGAAGTTCAGAATGTGGGACATTCTATAAGATGACTAACCTGAACTTGCAAAATATCAGGGGCAGAAAGAAGACAATGGAGAGGGAGAGGAGGAGAGGTATGGGTATGATTATTCCACATATAAATGGTCTATGAGAAATAACAACAAAAGGCACTCTGTGATACTAGACTTTAACCTATTCAAAAATGTTTTAAAAGCACCAAAAAATATTTTTGAAACAAATGAGAAAATTTAAATCTAACCTGGATATTAGATGACATTATAAAATTATTAAAATTCTTATGACTTGGTTATTATAATTATGTAGGAGATTGTCCTTATAGTTAGTAGATGTCTGTGAAAGTTTTAAGAAATGAAGTATCATGATGTATACAATGTATTTTCAAATGGTACAGAAAGTTTTACAAAGCAAGAAAGAGAGACACAGAGAGAGATAGTAAGTAGAACAGTGTATTAGCAATTGTTGAAGCTAGATAAAGAGTAGATAGGTTTTTCAACATTGAGGGAAAATAAAATAATAACACTTTACCTTCATAATACATTTCTATGAGTTTTCTTTTACAGTTTTAAAAATTTAAAGATGGACAAAGAAATGCAAAGATAAAAGTACATCATAGTTTACTAATTTGGTTCTAAACTCTCTAAATTAGGATTAATAAAACGTATCTCTCAGATTGTGGTCGTAGAATACATTAGGGAGAGTTGCCCAACTACAGTGATTCCCTCAGTGGCCAGCAGGGTAGAAACAGAATGAAGTAGTGAGTTCCCCAGAAGTCAACTCCGTCATAGTCCCTGGTAGTGACTGTGAGATTTTCTACTCTGAGACTGCCTCCCTGTCTGAGGTAAATACCTGAAGTGGATGGAAATTTTCTTCTATAATTCCTTTCTAGCTGGTGGAGTCATTCTATTTCTAGATAAGATTCTGCCCCAGATCATTCTTAAAGCCATCCATCTGTATTAAAAATCATACCCTTAACTTCCAGTCGCATTGAATATCTGTGTATTTTCTTATGTTTCCATGAGTTCTTTCATGGTAATATGTGTGTGGTTTTATCACTGGATGACAAGGAGACAACACAACTATATGCTTTGCTGTCTGTGAGAGAACTGAATGACAAATTCATGGTGACCAACCACTGAAAGACACTGAAGGAAGTGACATGACCAGTAACTGATCATGATGCACACCTGTTATTTACATAGTTATTTGTGTACTCAAGAACTAGCAGCAATGTCTGTACCTTATACAATTATTAATTAGTATTTCTTGGTAATTGAAATTTGAACCAGCATCTCAAACACAGTGAACATAGTAAATACTCAATATAATTAATGAATGATCACTCATCTAATCATCTAAGACAGAGAGTTGGAATATAACATACCTGCAACCTCCTGAATCAATGTTACTGAACACTAAGAGAGACCAGGCAGGAAAAAAGCTGGAAGCTGGAGCGACACAACTCAAAACTAAACTATCTATGAGTACTTTCACCAGGCTAATCCATGAATTGTTTTGTGTGTCTTTTTGAAGGATAGTTGTGAAGTTTCACAACAAGACAAGGCCCTGGGTAGACCAAAAAAAGTTCACGAACAAAAGCTAGTCTACCAACAATGCATTAGGATTAATATAACATCTATCTATGAAATCTATCTACATACTAAAAGTTACTAAGGAAGAGAAAAGAGGAATTAAAGAGAAGAAGCAGACATTCACATTCTGTAACGATTTGAATGTTTCTGTACTTAAAGTAGGGACTTTTTATATATAAATTAGGAGTTTTTCCTTTTTTTTTAGATGGAGTCTAGCTCTGTCACCCAGGCTAGAACACGGTGGTGTGATCTCGGATCACTGCAACCTCCACCTCCTGGGTTCAAGCAGTTCTCCTGCCTGAGTCTCCCAAGTAGCTGGGATTACAGGTGCCCACCACCACACCCAGCTCATTTTTGCATTTTTAGTAGAGATGGGGTTTCACTGTGTTGACCAGGCTAGTCTCAATCTCCTGATCTCGTGATCCACTACCTCAGCCTCCCAGAGTGCTGGGATTAGAAGCATGAGCCACCACACCCAGCCAAGTTTTTCCTTTAAGTTCAGTTTTATACAACCTTATTTCTCTTAGCTAAGGTTCAGCTGACTGTGGCTTTCACGGAATCACGTAAGTCAATGAAGACATAAGTATATAATAATCAAGGGAAAACCATTTTAGCTAATCTATAAATGCTGACAGTAACAGGTGACAAGCAGGTAGTGATGACTATATGCATTGAATATTTTATATTATTTTTTTCAGAACTAATTCAGAGTTAAATATATGCCATCTATTTTGGTCATAATACAGTTAATAAATGTGTTTATTACAATTCTGCGTAATCTAGAGTTGGTCAAAGGAACCAATGTGGTTGAATCCATTTACAGTTCCTAAAATACATTCAGCCATGGGTTAGTATTCATTACTTTCTCAGAAGAATAATTTAGTAAGATTACTGATTGTGTCTCAAGTGACCCATATGAACAAAGTGTCTTTAATATCTCATTAATAACTGTGAAATTGTATAAAGTAATCCAGGTAGAGCTTGTATCATAGGAGCCTCCTAAGCATGCTTTACATCCTTGATGCTAGGATTGCCAATATGCCTCAGCTTCCTCCAAAGCAAATCAACATAAACCCAGGTGCTCTCTTACTACATTGCAGTGAATTGAGGAGGAAAATTCTTTGGCTTGACCAATTCTGTTATTCATCAAAAGGGACGAGTAGAGTTATCCAGTAACGTTTCTTTCAAAATACATCAGTCTGCTGGTTTTGTAACTATCAAGAACACTGAAGAGAAGTACCCTTTGTTTAAAAGAGCTCGGTGAGTCCTTGCAAATAATACAGAGGTCTCAACTCAGACATTATTTCTTAACCAGTTCCTTCACTAGTCTTCACTGTGATCTCAATTATAAAAGCCATGGACTTGAAGCTAAGAGATATAGGACCTAGACATCAGCCTGTCCCTTACCAACTACGTGACCTTAACAAATTAAGCTTCTATGAGTCTTAGTTTATTTCCTGTATAATAGGATAGTGCTTCATCTTTTGAAACTTCATCATGAGGAACAAAGAGATCACTGTAAGATCGAAGTAGTAGGATTCCATACGAATGTGAACCACAGAAGGAGCCATCCTCACTATGTGAACCATTGTGAGAAATTAATAAAAATGCAATCCTTGTGAGGATTCATTCATAAAAAAATTAACAAAATTTGAAATAAGTGATATACTCGTCAATGAATTACTGCCTGAACTGATCAGCTCTCAGAAACATACATCCATTTCTTGATATTTGAAATATTTCATTTGAGACACAAAAATCCACCAGGCTGAGTAGTGGATTTTTCCCCCAAAGAAAATATAGCATAAACATCAACATGAAAAATTGTTTAATCCCATACAAAAGGTACATTATATAGCTGATATAACCAACTGTCTGGATCTGTTGCCACAAGGAGCTAACTTCTGCAATGATTCTGGAAGTGTAGGATGGTTATGAAGCAATTTCAAACTGTCTTGCCTACTCGATATTGGTCGTTTCACTTGTCTCCCATCTCTGTGCTTCTCTTTTGGGGAAACCTGCCCTTTCTACAAAGGTATCTCTGTAATTGTACAATGCATATCAAAGATGTGCAGGCAAAATGAAAGAAGCTGGATTTAGTTTTCATACCTGAAAAAGATCCAGACAAATTTCACAGATCATTCTTTTAAGACTAGTTAAAAATTGCCAACTGTCAGAGCCTTAGTGAAGATGTAAAAGACAAGTATCCACTTCTAAGTCCACTTCTAAGTCACAATGCATGTGAGTGCAGCCCATTGTCCACTGGCAGAATTAGAAAATTGACACAAGTTGTCCATATGCCTAAGCTCATAACTCGTTGTCCCTGGATGCACAGTTGTCATCTTTGGCTACCTAGCACCTAGATACCCTTCACATAGAGGGGTGGGAAGTCAGGAGAGAATCACCCCTGGGTGAATCCCCAGGAAAGGTAGGAACTTGCTTCTGCAACTGTAGAATTAGCAGCTCTTCTCATCTGCCATGGCTGTATGCTAGGACATCTGCATGTGGTATAGGCCTGGACTTTTCAATCAGAAGATGTACCTCTATGGAATATTGAGTTTCAGGGGAGAGATGAAAGCATGACCCCCCTGAAGCATGAAGGATGGGAAACCATTCACAAAGGTAGTAAGAGTATTGATAATCCAGAGACACAGGCTGAAGATGTCAGATCAGTGGTGTCAGTAGCAGAGGCCTAAGGACACTGTTCCTATAGCTGTTCCCCCATTGCTAATCCTCCAGGGCTCCTGTCTATCCTCTGCACTTGACTCTCTGGCCTTTCAATGATTCTTCATGCTACCCTATATCCAGCCTTTCAGTAACTCCTCACCGCACTGAAGTAGCCAAAGACAATCTCTTTATGTAACCAAAAAGCCCAACTGAGACAAACCTAATAAAAATAGTTTAGTAAAATCTAGTCAAAACCTCCCTGACCCCATCTCATTTTCCCCAAACCTACCCTTCCTTCCTGTACCCAATATTTATAATAATCCTACCAGGGGCCAGGCTTTCTGTTAGGGAATTAGCTGGGAGGGGCTGCAGACATAAATAAGGCATACTTTTTGCCTTGGACAAAAGCAATATAGTGAGGCTGGTGATGTACTAAAATTCCATTCTGATTCCACTTCTTCCTGGATCTCTTACCTCTTTTATTCCTCTGGACTTCCAGGTTCTACAATTGGCAGCTTTCTTTTAAAACATATTGCTTTTTATTCTGTTTTACATGCATTTCTTGTCAGCCCCACAAGATCATAAGCAAGTTAGGTACATCATCCCTACAGGTTTTATTTTTAAATTGCCATGGCACTCAGCCCCATATCTGAAATGCAGGAGGTTCTCCTCATAGAAGCAGTTACTACCTGTTGCCCTAAACATCCCTTAAATCCTCGTGATGAAGCTTCTCTGCAGTAGCCCATCTCTTAAAAAGAATACCATTTTCTGAGCAATTCAATTATGTGAGCACCATAAATGTCTTTGTGTTAGGTTCTCACTTTAGCACAGCTGATGAAGAGTCTCTGTAATCTGATAATCATTAACCCCATAAAGACATCACACTGGCACTACTCACTGCAGACCCTGGACTAGGAAATGGAAATAGACACACCAGAGTGCTTCCGCTCAAGGCGTTCACAGTTACATGGAAATCAAAATATTCAAAATGTTCCCTGCTCCCACCTTGAAAAGCAGAATGGTAATGGAATTTATTCTAACTGTCAGTACAGAGACAGAATGCAAAAGCTGAAAATGGAAAAGAACAGTCATAGGATACTAAGACGACAAGAAGAAACCAACGACTTTTGAGGGGAGTCAAACAGTTGCTGTGAATGAATGAAGGTCAAGTCCCAAGTCTGAGATAAAAGAACCCTCAAGGCCAAGCAGAGACAAGAAATACAGTAAAGGCCGGGCACAGTGGCTCACAGCTGTAATCCCAACACTTTGGGAGACCAAGGCAGACACATCACTTAAGGTCAAGAGCTCAAGACCAGCCTGGCCAACATGGTGAAACCCCATCTCTACTAAAAATACAAAAATTAGCCAGGTGTGGTGGCAGGCACCTGTAGTCCCAGTTACTCGGGAGGCTGAGGCAGGAGAAGTGCTTAAACTGGGAAACGGAGGTTGGAGTGAACCAAGATCGTACCACTGTACTCCAGCCTGGGTGACAGAGCAAGACTCCATCTCAGAAAAAATAAGAAATACAACCAAAAGCCTGGAACAAGTTCATGATCAGAGCTGGCAGGGCTGGCTAGGACTAGGGCAAGGAAATGAGGATGTGTACATTAATAATACATTCCATTGTGAACTAAAAATAAAATGCTAAGCCTCCCAGCCTGATTTTGGCCAAGGGGACCTGAGAGAAAACTAAAAACCTGAGTTACTGGCCATGACAAGAAAGGAAGTAGAACACGCTTTATTACACCTCCTTCCTTTTGGAGTAGGTACAACTGACCAACATTAGTGTTAAAATAGAGATGGTAAGACTAACAAAGCAGACTCTTTGTGAAAATAAGATGCCAAATTTTAAGTAGGACCTATGGCCATGGCAAATCCTGGTTAAGTCATACACACCTACAGGTCACTCTGACCCACTGAATTGGTTGACAGACTTTCTTAAATTAAAACATGCCGTTCTGCTGACTCCAGATTTTTAGACAAAGTTTTTACTCCTTTAACCAACAGCAAAGTAAAGAATCTCTGACTCCACCTATAAACTATAAGTCCCTGCTTCAAGATATCCCACCTTTGCTGGTGAAATCAATGTATACTTTCTGTGTATTGATTTATGACTTTGCCTGTAACTCCTGCCTCCCTAAAATGTATAAAAATCAAACTATAATCTGTCTGTCTCAGGCATACTTTCTCAGGACCCCTTGAGATAGTGTTCTCTGGGGTCATGGTCATTCATTGGCTCAGAATAAAACTCTTTAAAATATTTTACAGAGTGTGGTTTGTCTGTTAACACCATGGACAACATATTGGGCTTGTATAGCAGAGTCAAGGTCAAGTTTCTCCGAGTTCATTAGCTGACATCAAGTAAGGTGGTCAAAAGAGAACCATAGAAGAAACTGAACTTCAAAAGTGGCATTTCCATTAAGAATGTATCAGGCAGATAAAAGATAAACAAGCATCAGCTGAAGAAGAAACATACAGAATAAAGCAATGAAATGGAAAAAGTGCATCATTTATCGTGGGCCTAGGAAGACATGACTCTTGGCTGAAGTGCACAAGCAGGAAATTCTCAAGAAGAATGCTAGAGAAGCAGTTTGGGGTTAGACTGAGAAGGGACTTGGAAGACATGCTAATGAATTTGAACTTCATTCTGTACTCAACCAAAAGTCCATCTAGGCATTTAAGTAGAAAGATGCTGTGTTACAGGCTAGGTTCCCTGGGAAGCCTGCTCAGAGACAGAGATCCGCATGCAAGAAGATTACTGGGGAGTTCCAGAAGGCTCTGTGACTGGGGAAGTGAAGGAAGCAAGACTGGGTAGAAGGAGAAGCTGTGAGGCCCTCACAACAAAGGCCTCAGCGGGTTCCAGCTGCCGCTATGAACAAGCAACAGGTCAGTCATTGTTGGAAGCCCCGAAGTTCCAGGCGACCTGTGCTCTCTGTTCATCCCTATCAACAATGCACAACAGCAAGTTAGGCTCCTTATATGTGCTAGGGACTCTGCTAAGGCACCTACCATTACATATTATAACCTTATTTAATCTTCCCCAAATCCTGTACATGATGAACACTTAACAAACCATACTGTCAAGGACCTGAGAAGTAAATTTAGGTTAACATCAGTGAGTAAGTAAGAATGATACTGTGAACACTATATAACAAATGGATTTAAAAAGAGCCTCAACAAAAATATGTGTCGGGGGTAATTTTTTAAAGAATTATTTGGAATTTTGGGGCAATAGAAAGGGGGTAGAAACTTTTGAATTTTCT
The DNA here is from genome assembly GCA_004027715.1 of Plecturocebus donacophilus. Lineage (NCBI taxonomy): Eukaryota > Metazoa > Chordata > Mammalia > Primates > Pitheciidae > Plecturocebus > Plecturocebus donacophilus. Next base: position 8,570 of record PVKP010044616.1, on the reverse strand, counting down.
TTGTGAATTTGGTTGGTTTTCCCTTTGTGCACACAAGATGAGGAAAACAAAGAAAATTCCTTTGCCAATAAACCATTGCAAACTGTCAGTTGCCTTTTCCTTAAACAAACAAAACAGAACAACAGCATCAAAAAAATTTCTTTAATGGCAACAAGACTTAAAGCACTATTCTAGAAAAGTCTTGAAGCCATAGTCTAAGAGAGAAAAAAAATATATAAAATTGCTAAATATCATTTTACTTAGATTTTTCCCACAGGTACATGTTTATGGATGCTATGTCTTGCCACAGAAGTTAATGGTCATAACAACAATGACTAACATTTACTGAGCACTTATTTTGTGCCATTTACTCTGCCGGGATCTTTATAAACATCTCCTCATTTATTGCTCACAGCATCTCTGAAGGATACAGTTTGTTTTTATCCCATTTTATAGATGAGAAGACCAAGTCTCAGGGAGCTTGGCAATCTTGCCCAAAGCCCTTCAGCCCTGCAGCAAATAAGTAGCTAAGGTCATACCTTTCTGAATAGAGAATCCACTCTGTCACCATTCCTATGGAATTTACATTTACAAAGCACATTTACAAAGCACCTGTCGAGCCTTCAATCCATGTTCCCCTCAGAACTAGGCATGTAGCTGTGCACTTTGCAGACAAGCTCCAAAGAACTTGAACACTTTGTCCTGATCATGTAGCAAGTAAATAAGGAAAGCAAGGTTTGAACTACTGATAACAAATGCTGGACTTTTGCTACATAAACCACATTGATAATCTACTTAAGACAAAACAAAATACAAATTTGTCAATCAGACGATTTAATGATACAAATACCAAAGGTGATTGGCAATTGGCACAGGCAAATTTAAAAAATGTTTAGCTGAGTCATTCTTGAGAGATATCAATAATATAGATTCAAAGGCAACCCTGGGAAAAATAACTACTGGCTGACAGAAGTACAGATCAGTACCAGTTTTTGGAATGCTATTCAGCAATATATATCAAGAGTTTTAAGTGTGCAGATTCTTTGGCGCAATCATCTTATTTGTGCTTTACAAAGGCATCTGGCTACCAGCCCCAACTGGAGCTGCTGTCGTTAAAATGCATGTGAGGTCGGAGAAAAAGAGGAAAACTTCCAAGCTTACTGAAAACGAAGCTTGACTGGGACAACCAGAAAACGTGAAAACCCCATTGTGCAGTATGAGAAGTAACTAAAAGGCTGGTTTAGGGACATAGGGGTAGGGTGGTGGCATGGTGCATGCTGGCAGGTGAAGCACACACCTGAACACAGTGGGTGCTGTCACCGGGTCAGGAAGAGGAGCCAGAGAGCAACGCATGCTGGGCTCCAGAATGTTACAGCACCCGTGAGTTCCAAATGTCAAATGGCCAGGTGGGAATGGAGAACATTCTACCTCAATCCCACAGAATCACGCCAGGTAAAGGACAAATCCTTGTGGAGCTTTCCTAATGAGGAAAACTAAAAGGGAAAGTCAGCCTAGAGCTGCTGGAAAATTTTACAGAACAACCCCCCCAAAATATTATTTTAGCAGCTCAGAGAATAGGTTACTTCCTTAGAATGGTTTATGATAGGAATCAGAAAACAATTCTAGAAAGCTATTTGGTGTCTTCTGCAGGATGAAGAAGCAAGACAAGGCTGCTCTGAAATGGGGTGGGGATTAAGAGACAAGCGGGTAAGACGACAAGGAAAGAACGGGACGAGACGAAAAGAGAAAAGAAGGAAAGAAAAGAATGAGCTGAAAAATGAAATGACAGAACTTTCAAAAAATACACAAGGAAAAGAGGACTCAGCCACACACAAACACTCAGACATTATCAGTGTTATGGAGAAAAACTTTAGAAAGGTAAAAGTACAAAGTAAAAATAATGCATTATCTCATTTCTATGTGAAATCTAAAAATGGTGGTTACCATAAGCAGGCACTGAAGGTAAGAGCTGGACAGAGAAATGCTGGTCAAAGGGTTCAAAGTTTCATTTATGTGGAATTAAGAAGTTTTAGAGAGCTAACGTACAGCATGGTGACTATAGTTAATAATGCTGTATTAAAATGTGCTAAGTAGATCTTAAGTGTTCTTACCACAAAAACAGTAACTTACATAATATAGCTTGATTGTACTGTTTCACTATGTATATGTGTATCAAAACATCACAGTATATACTTTAAATATCAACAATTTTTATTTTAAATTTAAATCTAAAAAATAAAATCGAATGGAAAAGTAAAATAGAATGGTAAGCGATTAGGCAATAAATATGAAGAACAAATAATCCAACCAAGTATTTTAGGTTTTCTCAAAGAAGACTCCAAAAAAATTAGAGAAAAGCAATTAAAACATACACACTCTCACACACTCATACACATACCATTCAGAGTAGAAGCCAAGCCAGTTGCTTTACTCATATCAGGCCAAAGAAAAATTAAGGCAATTATTTCTAGACACACTCTGGAAGCCATTTTTAAATTTTAAGCATCAAGAAAATAATCAATTAAACATCAAATGGTAATGTCTACAGAATACTAAGAGGGCAAAAATTTAAGACCAAGAATTTTTACATTGGGTCAAAATGTCATTCGTCTGTGAATACAAGAGAAAGTTATTCTCAGATTTGAAAATTCTCAAGAAATATATTTTTAAGATTTTTTTGAAGATAGACACCAGCCAAGAGAAAGATAAGAACTCAAGAATGAAAAAATTAGAGTATATAAAAAACAGTGCTAACTACTGAAAAGTAAACCTAGAACTACGTTAAGAGCTGTAAATATAGTTCCAAAACAAAGCAACTATAAAAAAAAATGTATTCAAAGATAACAAAGGTGAAGGAAAACTGGTAATAAATACCTTTAATCTGGTAACCAAGATTAAACTTTGTGTTAATAAAGGTTATGTATGAAGTGAAAGGGAAATTAGTGAGGAAGTAAAGGATGTTAAACACTTGGTGTAAAATATTTGACTCCCAGGATTCAAGGTAGGGGCCAGAGAATCTTAAAGATCCCTGACTCCAAGGCTGTCATTTTACAGATAAGGACACAAAGGCCCAGAAAAGAAAAGTACTGGCCCATGGCCCAAGGTTGTAAACGTATTTCAGGAATTGTGAAAATACAGTGCTTCTTTAATTTTCCACCTTTTAATGCGAAGAGTTCTATTGACAAACTTCTTGAGAAGAAAAGAATAACAGACACACTTTTATTAATCTCTATGAAATCACTGAAGAAGTATTAATAAGATGAGAAGTACCCATGTCAAAACTAACAAATGAAACAGGAAACATTTATCATTATTTAACTTAGAAAGTGATCACAAGTATGACCAGGTCTTTTTCTTTTATCCTTTCTTCCTGTGTTACCAAAATAAAAAAAGCTTTTGCTTTCCCCATAAGACATATGTCTTTCGGGAATTGTAGAAAAATACCTATAACTTAAAATATATCAATTAGTACAGGGCCCTCATATATATCTGTACATTTTCATTAATTTTCCATCCAGTACCAAAACTAATTCATAGATCACCTTTAATTTTTAGAATCTTTTAAGACTTAAAAGAAGATAAACTGGTTTCTTTATTCTATGCCATGCCCAATAGAATATAAAAAGACATGCATAGCCAGACGTGGTGGCTCATGCTTCAGCTGGGCAGATCACCTGAGGTGAGGAGTTCGAGACCATCCTGACCAACATAGAGAAATCTCATCTCTACTAAAAATACAAAATTAGCCAGGTGTAGTGGTGCATGCCTGTTAATCCAAGCTACTTGGAAGGCGGAGGCAGGAGAATCACTTGAACCCAGGAGGCAGAGGTTGCAGTGAGCCAAGATCGCCATTGCACTCCAGCCTGGGCAACAAGAAAGAAACTCTACCTCAAAAAAAAACAGAAAAGACACGCATCTTCATTTGATGAAACAGATTCCAATTGTAATTGCTCGTAATTGTTGCTTATATTATTTTTTCATTATTTGATGATCAAGATTAACTTGAGACACTTTCATTAGCAATTAATATACAAATCAGCCGCTACCCATCAAATGGCACTAAACTACTGAAGATATTTTTTTAGGCCTCTGAATTTCTCATTTTCTCTAATTCTTTGCTGGCTCTCCATTTTTAACCTCATTGGGACTTTAAAAGATGTCAAATACTGTAGTATGTTTTCAATTTATTAATACTTAAATCTTCAAAATGCTCTTTTGTAAGAGTCATTTGATGTCCAAGTCTCCTTATGGGGCCTTTTCATTAGCCTTGACTCTGCCCCGGAAAAAAACAGGAAGTCATAATTTGCCACAATTAAAAAGACTGAGCGGGACAACAAGGTTTGAATTCAGTTCCACATCGGTATCAGAACACTGTTGTCTCTCTCCCAGTAGCCTTCTTGTTTTTAAAAGAAGTTTTGAACGCAGCAGGCTCCTTTAAATTTAAACCTTACAAATGGAAGGCAGAGTTTCTATTACGTGCACTTGGGTTACAGTTTACCTTCCCATCATATAGGGGAAAAATATGATTCCCTAAAGCAGAAGCATGTAGAGAAGTAAAGTATCTTAACTTTGCTACCAAGGTACATTAATTTCTTTTAAGTTTAATCAAAATGATTCACTGCCAAAATAAAATTCTAGCAATATGTTGTCAAGAAAATAAAATTAGTAGAAGGAAGTTTCTCAATCTTCAGTCTTTTTCGCCCATGGATTTAAATTAGATCTTTGGCTTATTATTGATTGTTGGTGGTAAGCTAAGACAACTGCAGCAGATAAAGAGAAAATGGTGTCTTCTCTCAGTGTAGATGAAATATATCAGTCTTTCATAAGATTTTGCTCCAAATATTTTAATCTCCAGGTGCTCTGCTTCCTAAACAAGTTTGTGACTTCCTAAATTATTAATCAGGATCCATCCAGGAGACAGAAGCCACACAAGTTGTTTGAACAGAGATAAAATAGAGAGTTGTTAAGAAGAGCTAACACTGTTGGCTGAAAGTGTAAGAAGGGATGCTAAGGTGTCACAGGGAAAGCCACCACAAGAAGCAACTGTCACTCTTCAGGCTTAGAGAACGAAAGAACATGTTTGAAAAGATCAAAGTTTATAAGTTTGGAGGAGGATTTCTTCAGAATGAAACTGATATTTCTGCACAGGGGTCCCTGTAGTTAGCATTGGTATCTCTGATCTCGGCAGATAAACTGGGAGAAGCCAGACCCAGACTCTGAGGAGAGGACATCAGCTGACAGTGCTGGTATATATAAGGTGGACACCGTGCAGCTGGATCTGCCAGTGTTGGAAAATTCTGACTTGCATTCAGCTACTGCTAGAGGAGGAACTGCTGCTGCCCAGGTGAAGCAGCAAGGCCAGGGTGACTCACAGGAGCAGGAAGCAGACAGGAAGGAGCATGTCCCTCCCCACAAGCGCCCCCTATGGACAGAACCTCTTATGGAGCCTGCTGGCAAAGCAGAAATGAGGTTTGCAGGCTCCCAACCCCAGCTCCTCAAAGTGGAATGTAGAAGGGTGGGTTTGGAGATGAGAGACAGTCTTCTGAGACATAAAGGAATTTAGAAGGATGCTTGACCTGTCTGAGAGTTAAAAGGCCTAGAAAAGTGGTTGCTGCAACTGGATCAAATAGCTAGTAATAATATCAATATTTACCAAATGCTCATGTGCCATGCATGGTTCTAAGTGTCATATGTGTTAATTCTTTACAATAACCTTTAAGTTTTGTAATAATCCTACGAGGTAGGCACTACTATTAGCACACTTCTACATGTGAGTAAACTGAGGAATGGAATGGTTGAGTTACTTGGCCAAGGTTGCTCAGCAAATAAGAGAGGAATGGAAATTTACACCCAGGCAGTCTGGTTCAGAAATCTAAGGTCTTCACCATGACACAATATCACATTCTAATAGCTGCCTTTATGTATTAAGCTGCCCCTTATTAAAATAATAATAGCTAATCTTTATTAAATACCTGTGGCTGAGCCCCGTTCTAAGAGTATGTGTGTTGTAAGAACTAATTCTTTTAAGTAAGTACTATTATTTTCCTTGTTACAAATGAGTAAACTGAGACAGAGAAGATAAGTAAGTAACTCAAAGTCTCAGGCCGAGTAAGAGGTTAGGCTGTGATTGAATCTAGTCTGTCTGGCAAGAGAGCTCATGCTTTTCAACCACCATACTAGGAAGCATGATAAATTAAGCCTCTGTAATGCAGAATTTATGTCAACTCTCCTTAAAAACTCTGTGGCTAGTTACTGCAAATGAGCCCATATATAATAAAACTTCCATCTTTTTAGACATATTCTATAATGCAGACTTTCACTAATCAAGACTGTCCTTCCTTTCAATGAGAATTAAACTAGCTTTGCTGTATGTCATGGCCCATGAAAAGGGAGTTTCACTGAAGATTATACATTTAAGGAAACAAAAAATGTCTAAGTCAGTGTTTCTTTTTGACCTCAGTCACCCTGATAAGGCTCTCCCTCCCGGCAAAATCAGGCTGGAGCAGTGACATTCCCTTGATCCCCCTGGCTCTGATCTAGTTCTGAGACATTTGCCAAGAAGCCAGACACCAACTAAAGCGGCCAAACACACAGCTCCCATGTGCCACTTAGCTCATCTTGAGGAAAGCAGCCCTGCCTGGCAGACATTCTTTTGGAACTCCACTATTCTGAAAATTAAATGAACTAGTCAAAACGTTTTACCTTCATCCCTGGCCTCTAGCACAATGCCTGGCTCATAGTAATAGCTTAATAAGTGTTTCTTTAATGGCTGACAATGAATTAACGAATGATTTTTCCAGAACACACAACTCGCTCTCCTCTCCCCCCCCCATATATATATCATAATAATTGGGTGAAAGGATATCTCTCTTGGACTCCAACAGAGAAAGCAAAATCTTTGAAGTTACAAAAGTATTCTCAGATAAGGCAGTATTTTCTCCTTACAAAAAGACTCCCAGCTAAAACCCCAAGGACAGTGATTTACTGAAGATCTAAACTGTGAGTATTACCATGATTTAGAGGAGAGTTACGTTTCTGTCTCCCCCTATGGATTATTTCCTCTTTTCTTAGTAGAGAATGTAGCTACCAGCAGCCAAGATCTTTACCAGTCTACACATTTAACTTCAAAATAATGCCCATTCTCTTCGATACTTCTTATTTAGCAATATCTTTAACACATACTATTTTTAGCCTTTTTTCAAGTATTTAAGAGCCATTTTTAATCCCTTTCTGTTTACATATGTATATGTACATATATATGCACACATGTGTGCACAGATATCTAATAATTCACTTTTTCTGCTAAATTATATGTGATCTATACATACTTAAGTTCTTTCTAATCATTTTTTTAAAATTTTCTTGAGACATATCATTACCTGTTTAATAATGAAAAATTGATATGCAAAACTTTAAAGAAAGTTTTGTGCAAAAAAATTTTGTTTCCAAAGGAAATATTTTTCACTGTTTTTCAAGAAGAGCATATTTCTCTAAAGCCCTATATATTTGTTAAACCTTATCTACACACAGCATATCAGAAATTCATCCACTCTCTAAAGTGAGGTTATACCTGCTTAATCACACATATTCAAACAATTTCAATTTAAAATTAAAACACAATAATTGTTTTAAGAAGCAGCAAAACATCTTTTCATAATTGAAGGTCAATAGGTGCACAATCAGAATTTTAGTAAAACTAAAAACTGGTAATAAAAAATAAATAAAAGAACACAGGGAATAATGTAAGGTTCTAAAAATTGGTAAGAAAACCATGCCAAATTACCAGCTCTTTTATATATTGCACTTATTACCCTGTAAGTGTTCTTTGCAGAAAAGTGACACAACACATTACATTACAGAGAACATAAGAAGAACGTGAAAGTACTTATGATCCAGGAAAAAACACTGTTGAAATCGTGTAAGTACCCTTCTAATCTCTTATCTATGCACACACATACATGCACATAAATAATGCATAGCCTCCCTTCCCAACATTTAGCTCATATGGAACATACTGTTTTGTAACGTGCCAGGCTTTTTTAAGCCCTGAAATTCATAACTCAAGCCCTTGAGGCAAACTTTGGAAAAAAGGGAGGAACGGGCTTCAATAGAAATCTTACAGAAAAAGCAAAGGAAGGAAAAGTGGAGGGCAAATGAGATCAAAGAAGACAGAGGATATGGAGCTGAAAGGCTATCACAAAGGAAGCAAAAGATAAAGGCGGACTTTTTCAATTTAAACCCCATTTTCTAATTTTCTTACTTGCATCAATATTGCACTATTGTGTGTTTTTGGAAATTCTACTCCTCAATGCAGTCTTCCTCTCCTCCTCTTCCTCCCCCTTTCTCTGTGGCTGGGTAGTTCACAGCACAGTGAAGAGATGCCAACCAGTGCTGCCAAATTTAATTCCAAATCCAAACATAAGCAATGTTTGTGAATCAAGATGCTCTGAGGTTCACCCAGCTCCGATTTTACCAATTCCCTCCAGGGAAAGATTTCACTTTGAAGCTTCTGTGTACCCGAGTGCATTCTGGGAAGCAAGCTTGGGTTTCTGGTGTGGGGCAATTTACATATAGAATGAATACACTCTGCA